>UYYA01003989.1:0-36048 GCA_900624975.1 Angiostrongylus costaricensis | reverse complement strand
TCCACAACGTCATGCGAACATTGGATTGGGATAATATGGGAGTAGAAATCAATGGTCGGCAGTTACAACTTCTTCGCTTTGCTGATGGCATCGTCCTTATAACATCAAACATTACTCAAGCGGATCGCATGCTTGCCGACTCAGGAAATCAATACAGTGAACGATTTAGCTCTAGAGCTGAGCAGATAGAAACGAGTGGCTTAGGGAGCTTTCAAGAGCATCGAGGATGTAGTGAAAGAACACCCGACTCCGTGCCCACCTTTTCGACTCAACGGTACTTCCTACTCTAACGTATGCGCCAGAAACCTGGTCGCTGCATAAGCAGGATGAAAGGTCACTCAGCGTTACCAAACGCGCAGTCGAAAGGACGATGCTAGGAGTATCCCGTTCCATACAAATAAGGAATGGGATCCGAAGCTCCGATCTTACGCCAAACAGTCGAAGATAAGGTGGCTCGGACACGTAATGCGTATGAATCACAACCGGTGGAGAAGAGCCGTTAGTGAGTGGATTCCTCGGGATAACAAACGTACTGCAGGAAGACCACCGACCCAATGGTCAGAGTTCATCACAAAGAACCTTGAAGAAAGATATGAAGCTCGACGTGTCCTTAGAGCGAGCAGAACCCACTGGGATAATCTTGCATGCGACAGGGAAAAATGGAAGGTTTACTGGCGCCAACTCGAGTCACTCGACAACCAACCCAAGTGATACAATTGTGGTGGTGAACGCGTTAGCCCCGCAAAGGGTAACAGTGCGTTCGTTCCTCACTGGAACACCTGCGGTCCGGAGTTTTGCAAATAACTTAGTATCATTGATTTTATATGTCGCGAAATATCCTGCCATTAGAAACAGCAGGCAGTAAGAACTAAGTTAAAACTTTTTTAATACAACGGCAACGATGACTTCCACAGTAGTCATATATAAGCAGTATCGAGGCCGGTAGGACAGCCACAGAAGTAATCTCCTTTCCGGCGATTCATTTTGGTACACAGGCTTCTTTTATTCCTTTTGTAATCAACTGTCAGCTTGTCCCACACTAGCACTGTGACGCGTTTCGGCCGTAAAGACTCAACTTTGCCCTTTTGAATTCTATAAAAACTTTCTCCTTGAACTAGTTGATTGGTCAGCAATATGACAGACAACTGACGGCTACTTCGTATACATTATATATATATATATATGTATATACGATATATATATATATAAAGGTAAGGATAAAGCTCTCGGAGTTGATCAATCCCTCAGAGATGCGTCATGCATTCAACTTCATTAAACATCGTTTGGAGGTGACTAAATGCATATCTGGCCTTTATAATGACTCGTGGTGGCCCAACGATTTCTCTAGTCAGTGCTCCTATACTCCTAGACAAGTTTGGTAGCAATCTGTCGGCCCCGTAGGGATAGAAGGGTTTGTGGGTCATGGGCGCGGGGATCGATTTGATATGGGTGTTGTAGGGCGCCTCTGGCCACTGCGCCACACGGGCACTTATATATATATATATATATATATATATATATATATATATATATATATACGCCATATGCGACCATAATCAGCCGTTCAAATCCTACTCATTGGAAGTCACGTAAAAAAGCGGCTCTGACGCATTTGATACTGCCGAAACGTCGGCTACTGTTGTATTGGATTGTGCGTTTCTCTATGGAAGTAAATATATATATACATATATGTACATATATACATATCTAATATGCATATAGATATGTATATATATATGCATATACATAGCAAAATCCCTACAACTATGTCATACACTCGACCGACCTCTCAAATGTACTAATTATGGAAAGCTATGGTCTATTGCTAGGAAACGAGCATGTCCCTAACAGATGAAAACCATTTTCCATCTCATGAGGCACCAAAGCAAAATTAGGTGACGTTGAAAATGCATTAAAGGATTTTAGGTAAAACGCTACCCATTTTCTTATCGTTAGTCAATTCCACTAAAGAGTTAGGACACCTTGTCTAACAATAGCTGCTGTCTCACATAGCTCCGTGCTGTCAAAAGCCTTTAGTCTAATTTGGAGAAAAAAACAAAACGAGTTTTGCTTTTCTTTACAACCGTGGCGATTCACCTCCTACCGTTTACCTAAACAGTCGACGTTTCCTGATTGCACCTAGAAAAGAGGGAAATGGAATGATTCGAAATCAGCGAGCTAACACCAAGGCTTCAAAAATAGTGAAATCCTGCGCTCTACTGTCATAACTCCAAGCGAGTTCAATCGCGCTAAACAGAAAATTCAAGGGACACCAAGTTTGAGAAATGAAAAACTGAAGTGCACCTACAACAGATAAAGCAGAAAAAGATATTTCACCAATATATAACGAAAAATAAGGAGGTAAAAAGAAAGCTAGAGGAGATTGGCGCACGATACCTTCTCTGCAAAAATATCAAATGGGATTGAACCTCATCGTTTTGTAAACTTGAATTCGCGAATAACTTGACATCGTCACAACAATCAACTCACACATCTTCTTCATAACGGCTAAGTACATGAGCACGTTCTGCACCCTTAAGTACTTTTCCTTTCCTGCTATATTCGACATACTGCTCAGTCTGCGCAAAAAGTAACTCTTTCGGGGCTGATTCCAGGTACTCCTCACCACCATATTTCGACAGCAGTGCCTGAAGAGTCAATTATACCTATTCCACCTATATTCACATAGATTCGAGCATATTTTATCAGCAGAAATTTCCCAACATAAATGCTGATTCGAATACTTCATAGTTTTTTTTAACGAGAAGAACGCAAACATACTCATTAAAGCAACCTTCTCGAGAAAACTACAAGACCAACGTCCAAATTTATACACCAGCACATATATAAAGACGCATCCCAGTGTTAGGTAGACAGTCAATCTTACTAACTATCAATCTAATCCCATGTCTTTGACTTTTGGTTATTTGAAGAGATATTGAATATCGATATTTCCTAATGTGTGCCCCAATGTGCTCATCGCCCCATGGCGGCTGGGACGGTCATCTGGTGAAAAATGATTCAATCCCAGCAAAGCGATCCACAGCGAAAAGGCGTTTAACATTTTCATCCTAGGAGGGACCCTACATCAAATCAGGGCTCGGTGTAATACCAGTGAGTACTTTCTCGTGTAAAGCAGTAAAATAAAAGGACAAAAATATGGGTCCACTTCGTGACTACCGAGCAAACGGGCTTCATTAGGTAGCTCTGACATGCAACAGAGACAGAAACTCTACCTGGCTTCTGCTCGCTTTTTTCGGTGATTTATGACACAACAAGTGAAAGCTAACACGTTAACCACAAAACTACTAGGAGAGGAAAACACACACACACACACACACTACGAAAACAAAAATGTATCGAACATAACAGACCAAAGAAATCAAGAAATCATCGTTAATGGCAAAAAACGATCAAAACTGTGATCGGAACCTTGCGTTGCTCATTGTCTGTGGCAGCTTTTTCTTTGTTGAACTCCTTCTTCAGTGCCTCCAGTTTGGTTGGCTCAGCAAGTGCATGCACGTCGATGCCTTTACAACGTGCTTGCCATGCAAATACTTGAGCCTCATTTGCCTCCACGACTTCACCGGTATACCTAAAGAAAAAAATGATTTACAATTAATGTGGACGAAACAAACGTTTTCTTGGGTAAATTTTGATAACAAAATGGTAAATAAATCCTTTTCCCAATCAATAAGAAGGAATTCATCGAAGTACAAATAGCGGCGCAATGCGAATATTTAATACTGCAGTCTGGTACGTGTTCCTGGGTGTTGGGCTGCGATGTACAACGAAGAATCCATCCCCGTAGGTCTCCTGAGCTGAGAAGGAGTCCGGCGTTTTCATCAACAAGCCCAGCTAAGAGTAAATCAATACCAATACCAGGATCCACCACCGCCCTGGTATGGAAGTAGTCGCGTGGTGGTAAATCCCCTCTGATCCAAAAAGCGGCAACTGCCTATGGTGGTGGCGACATGGAGTAGACTTTGGCCAGGCTGACCTCAGGACTCCAAGAGAACGACAGCTAAACCAGCAAAACTCCTAAAATTGGAGATTATGCTGGGACCGGAACAACCAGCGAGGATGGTCCGTCCAAGTATTCAGGTAGGTAATACTGCATACCTTATAAAATTTTCTCCGGAAAACTTTGCCGCTTCTTTCTCCTTCCCTTGCACATTCGCAAACGGATTTTCCCTCATGGATCTGGACTTCGGGTCATAATACGGAGAGTTCTCAGCCAAATTGAACAAATACTTAGCAGTGTCTTCACGAATTCTCAAATTTCGCACCTGTAAACATACACAAATACTCGGCTCCCGAAGTAACAAAAAAGATTGGGCAAAATGTTTACTGTAATTCTTGTTCGAGAATCCATATCCACAGAGACGCCGGCCATATCTGCATCTTCTGCATACTTGTCGTCATCCCCTCCTCCCTCTTTTTCAGGATCAAGTAATCCAGCACGAATCTTCAACATCGTGAACATACTATTACTCTACTCCGCCACTTTACTATTTATCCACTGTTATTATCATTATTACTACTGCCATTGTTATTATTATGATTACTATTATTACTCTGTACGAAGCTACGCGCTGCGCCTCCAGGTGGCGGATAGCGGGTTAATCGCGGACCAAAAGCGACCTTTGCTTCCCGGAGACTAAAGTGAATCCAGAGGATGTTTGTGCTCCCTGTTTCTGCTGTACTGATTTGGCACACACTTTAAGTATTTGTTAGGGCTATTCATGCATGCGTGTGTGGGTGCGTTCTTGTTTATGCGGATTGTATTCTACAATTCGGCCAAAAGCCTGCAATCAAGTGACTGGGAAGTATATGGGAGGCGGTAACGAGTAGCCTCCAACAAGTAAGCTCCATGTCCACTCTAGGAGAGTGGCAAGCTACCCGTGAGTATACCCAGCCCCCACGTTCAGAGCCCAGCAAGCTATACGTGGGTATCAAAAATCCTAAACACAGAAAAATGAACGAGTCTCATTCCCTTGACACCGAAAGAGCCACCAATTTCGCAGCGTTAGATAAGACAAGTACGGAGAGGCTGCTAAAATCTCAGGGTCAATGAAAGTTGCCTAGATTACAAAGAACTATGGTGATGATTTGTACCTACAATGCACGTACACTTGCATCCGAGTCCTCGATAGGAGACTTCCTCATGCAAACAAGAAGGATAAAGTACAACGTCATCGGCCTGGCCTAGATGAGAAGACGCCAGTTTTTCAACGCGGTCTATGACACCGGAGAAGAACTGTTCCTCGGAACATGCGACAGTAGAGGCGTCGGTGTTCTCGTCAACACGAGAACATTGATCCATTCGAACACTTAATAACCCGAATCGGACGGTTGCGATTAAAAAGATATGGACAATTGCTTTCACAATTTTTGTCGTTTACGGGCCGAAATCAAATTGTAACGAAGAAGAAGTCGAAGCGTTCCATATTGACTTGGAGAAGTTCTATAGAGAAGACCACACATTCCTCAAGGCCCTCATTGGAGATTTCAACGCCAAGACTGGACCGCGAAGAACGTCTCAAGGACGTCACATTAGGACCCACAGATCCCCAGGCGGCGGATAGGGGGTTGAAAATGCAAGGAATGAAAGAGCAAGGTGTGCGGCTGCCTGAGTTTGTCATAACGACCAAAACCATCCATGGTAACTCGCAATTCCAGAAGCCGCAGCCTCAACGCTGGACGTGTGAGTCTCCCAATGGAGAGTGCCATAACGAAATAGACCACATCATAGCAAATAGAAAGTTTTGCCTAGCCGATGTCGCTGTAGTTCTAAAATTCTACATGAGATCACACCATCGCCTCCTTCGTGCAAGATTCTATTTCTCGCGAAAAGCAGAAAAAGCCGCTAAATTCCAAAACCGAAGTCGCAGAACCAACGCAAACTAGGACTTATTCAATTCATTAGTCGGCTGTTGGGAAGATGCCGTTGTCGATAACATCGACGAAGAATACGATCTGCTCACTCAACATCTTCATGTTAACGGTATGAAAGCTGAGAGTTCGAAAGTAACCAAGAGATGTCTGTCTCCAGAAACATTCGAGCTAATACGCCAGCGTGGAATCGCACGAGCTGCTGGCAACCGCGAACTAACGCCCGAACTTGCAAAACGAGACAGACCGGCGATAAAAGATCTTAAAGAAGAGAGCAGCAGTAATGGTCGAAGTTGCAAAGGCTGGGAAAAGCATTCGCAAAGTCCACTAATGCTTCGCCAATTACAACACCAGAATCATTCCACTCCGACGCCCAAACGGAACAGTTACAACGTCCAGAGAGGTAATGGGAAAGATCATTCACGAATACTTCTCATATCTCTTCGATAGCCGCGTCCACCTTCCGTCATTTAAAAAAGGAGGATGGATATGTTGTACTACCGGTTCTCTCTTCCGAAATCCTACATGCCATTTCGTCAGTGAAAAATCGAACAACACCAGGTCCGGACAGGATAAGATCAGAACACCTGGAGAACCTTCCGCCAGTCCTCGTAAACACATTGGCTCGACACTTCACACGTTACCTGTCTGAATGCAAGGTGCCTACTTAGTGGAAGACCAGCAANACCGTGCTATTCTTCAAGAAGGGTGACCTCTGCGATATCGCGACTATCGCCCAATCTGCTTACTATCTTTCTTCTACAAACTTATCACTGGAGTCATCCTAAACAGGGTTGACAGAACACTGGACGAAGGACAGCCATATGAGCAAGCAGGGTTTCGAAAACGATTTAGTACGATGGACCGCATCCACACGATAGCAAGGCCCATTGAAGTATCGCAAGAGTACAAAAGACCGCCCTTTCTCACTTCCATCGATTTAAAAAAAGGCCTTTGGCTCAATTGAGATAGAAGCAATCATGAAAGCCCTTGATTGTCAAGGAGTCTCTACTCAGTACAAGAGATTCTTTGTGAGCTGTACAAAAATTTCACAACCAAGATATCACCATTCGACAATCATATTAACATTGACGTCAAAAGAGGGGTTAGGCAAGGCGATACCATCTCGCCAAAATTATTTACCGTCACCTTCCACAACGTCATGCGAACATTGGATTGGGATAATATGGGAGTAGAAATCAATGGTCGGCAGTTACAACTTCTTCGCTTTGCTGATGGCATCGTCCTTATAACATCAAACATTACTCAAGCGGATCGCATGCTTGCCGACTTTGATAAAGCCTGTGAAAAGATTGGTCTTCGACTAAATCTCACAAAAACGATGTTCATGAGGAACGGATTGGTTTCTTATGCCCCATTCACGCTCAACGCAACGAATATCTCCGAATGCTCCAGTTATGTCTATCTAGGTCAGGAAATCAATACAGTGAACGATTTAGCTCTAGAGCTGAGCAGATAGAAACGAGCGGCTTAGGGAGCTTTCAAGAGCATCGAGGATGTAGTGAAAGAACACCCGACTCCGTGCCCACCTTTTCGACTCAACGGTACTTCCTACTCTAACGTATGCGCCAGAAACCTGGTCGCTGCATAAGCAGGATGAAAGGTCACTCAGCGTTACCGAACGCGCAGTCGAAAGGACGATGCTAGGAGTATCCCGTTCCACACAAATAAGGAATGGAATCCGAAGCTCCGATCTTACGCCAAACAGTCGAAGATAAGGTGGCTCGGACACGTAATGCGTATGAATCACAACCGGTGGAGAAGAGCCGTTAGTGAGTGGATTCCTCGGGATAACAAACGTACTGCAGGAAGACCACCGACCCAATGATCAGAGTTCATCACAAAGAACCTTGAAGAAAGATATGATGCTAAACGAATCCCTAGAGTGAGAAGGACCCACTGGGGTACTCATGCACGCGACAGGGAAAAAAGGAAAATATACTGGCGCACGCTCGAGTCACTCGACGATCAACGGGACTACAGGTGATAGAGGTGATTATTATTCCACATACAGAGTGGTAAAATAAAATAAAGTAAAAAGAAATATATGCAGATGAATGGTAAATTTAGAAAACTACAGTGAAATACGATAGCATGAAGACATAAAAAATCATTGCACAGACCTGCTCCGCCCTGATGGCTTTCCTCGTTGCTTCGAGGTGTTCAAACTCTTTGATTACCTTCAAAGTAATATAATTAGAGTTGAGAACAAGAGAAGTGAAATTATACGGACCTGTTCATGAGTGCTTGGGTCAAATCCGTTCCATCTGTCCCTTTTTGCATCGAAACCAAGCAAAAGGTTCGGCTGTATATGATCATCAGGTGCAATGTCTTCACCGGTTCGACTGTATTATACAAACACCGTAAATTCTCAAGAAAACTAGGCGAAAAGCTTTTGAAAGACGAAATAATATACTTCAGAAAACACATTTTAAATATTTGCTTTCATTACATACAACTGTCAACTACAGCCCCTGAACAAGTATCTACCCAGTGCATACCAACGTGTTTATCGAAACAATGTAAGATCAAACGTACGCGGCGCCGAGCTTCCGAGGACGTTCGAAACAATCACGCTTATTGTGACCAAGAGCACCACAGTTCTCGCATGCACCTGAAAACTCAACTGCTAGTGTCGTCGAAGGATAAAATAAAAGCTCTCGGCGTTGGTCATTCCCTGAGTGATACGCCTTGCATTCGACTTCATTAAGCATTGTTAGATGTGATATGATGTATATATGGCTTTTACAATGATTTGCGGTGGTCTAGCGATGCATCGATTCAGTGCTGCTATCCTTCCGAACAAGCCTGGTACCAATTTGGTGACCCCGAATAAATAGAAGACTTGATGAGTCTTGGGCGCGGAGATCGTTCCTACGTGTACTGGAGGCCACGTCCGACCACTGTGCTACACGTGCCCCTTTTCGAATTGACTTCTTGGTTTAGGTGCTAATGCTACACTACACCAAAACATTGCACCATTTGATTGTAAAATTATTTTCTAAAAACTGTACACAAAGTTGTACCTATAATCCTACATGGCGTCACCCGAACTGTACCTACTAAAAAGTGTAAATTCCCATCTTAGGTATGGGATTAATGAAAAACAAAAGAAAGTGTTATTTGCAACACCACAACAGTAATATATTCCACTTGCACATTCACTACGAAAATTAGAAAAAGATAGGTCTAGTGTAACTCGCAAAGGAAAACACTGTTAAACGACAAAATACTGCGCGAAATCTACAGAGAAAGTTTTAGTAAGTACGGTGCCAGCCACTGCAACACTGACGTAGGGTAAGCCATACTACGAAAGTTAAGTATTGAGTACAAGAATACGAAGAACCAATGTGTATTAACCTCATAAAAGCGAGAGACACCAGGTGTGAAGTTCTAACAAACTATGAAAGGAACGAAAGAAAAACTAGTTGACAGAAAGACAACGAAGAACACGCATGGTGTGGGGGTGAATGCGTTACTCCTCGGAAAAGGTGACAGCGCGTTCGTTCCCAACCGCAAACACCTGCGGTTCGGAGTTTTGCAAATATTTCAGCATCATTGTGATTGTGCAAAACGAAGTTTTCGCAACTATGCGATTCAAACGTTAGGGAGCATGATGAAATCTGTGTTTAAAAAAACAATCAAAGTACACCACATACATTAAAGCTCGAAGAAACATCACCGCTTCTGAGGAGGGAACACACCTTTTCGAAATTTCGTCGCGGCCTTTCCAGTAGTTCCTTTCTTATACCACTGGTCAATAGTTGCCATGTCTTTCTGACGCTCGGCATGTGGCCTTTGATGCTGCAGAAACAAATGCACAGCGTCAATGAAGCTCAGCAACAAACCTTCTCGAAGAAAATACGGATATAAACGAATGGTAAAGCATTCCACCTGAAGAGTAGGTCCATCACTGGGTACGTACCAAGGATTTTGAGAAATGAACTGAGGAATATGTGGATTAATGTCGCGTCCAGTTTGCACATCCACCATTGCCGGAGCCGTTCCTGCTTTACGTTCTTCCTAATGAAGAAATTATGGATTATTAGACAAGAAGACACAAGAATTTCTCCAAATAAAGGCTCAAAGCCCGCTCAAGATAAACAGACTTCCAAATCCTTCTCTTTACGGTATTCATTTCTGGTCTTCTTTTCCATTATTTCATCTCCACCTTCACGAAGGAGCGCTGAGGCAGGCACGATTTTCCGGAACGATGCCATTTCTGGAACTGTAAGCCGATTTAAGCTTCACGTTATCGAAAATGGGGCAAGCTACCGAGTGACTCATGCAATTTTTCTAACAACAATTCGTTTCACAAAAGGAGAGAGCACTGCAAAATAGACAGACGAAGGACTAATGGAGATTTCCTCACTAAACCAAAGACAAACGTGAATTTCGAAATGTTTTTACGGCAGATTTCTATCGTGGTGCCTAATTAATACTGCCTTAATTCGCTTTTAACATGAGAAATGCACAATTTCCTGAACAATATTAAAGTGGGACACGAAATGGGACTGAGGGATAGCATAAACCCTAAAAGACATCCACTTACGACTACTCGTGCTGTGTGTCTATCGAGCGCGTGATATGGATTGGACCGCGATTGTGACTAGTTGATGGACTAGAATAGATGTATTATAAAACAAGCACAAGGGTGCTGAGGTAGCACCAATAGAGTGAAAACATAGTAAAGCAATGACGTCGGTTGCTGTTGTGGATAGTACTTGAACCCTCTTGGCGTAATTGCGGGTTCGAAGCTCAGCTGACGTTCGGGTTCCGCTCCTATCTCCGCACACTTACGGTTGTGTTTCACGTTGTACTCTGTCATGAGGAATGGAATAGGAGGCAAGTGAAAGTCCACACATCATCATAAAACACTACTAAAACTAGCATTTTCCTACCGAAAGGAGTAGCGAGAATAATGACCTCCTAGTAGAAAAGGTTTGCAGTGCCGGCACGAATTTTCCTCAACGGGAAACTAAATCACTAGGCGCCTTCAAAGAAATGCCTAGAAACCTATATTTGGCATCCTGGCACTTGGCCTCCAGTTATGTGACCGAAAAGCTTTTTGTCCATACCTACTTTGTCCATACTTTGTCCATACACTTTGGAAATCATCTGTACAAATACGCCCATGATCGCGAGCATCTCAACGGGCAGGTCTAAGGCCCATTTCTGTCGTCTATGCGTAATGGCGTTACGTATTGAGATTTTGCTGTTTTACATAAATAAGTAAGATCATTGTCTAACCATCTGCGATGAAGGTGTCTAACTATCCCAATCGAGATTTTGTTTCTGAAAGATGCTGTTTTGTTCGTCGGCGATATCTCATGTTGGTTATGGACGACTCGTCGGCCATTCGGTCACACTGATATTAGCAAACAGTGAGCGGTGGTTTTTCGATAATAGACGGTAGAATTGGTTCGAAACATCACAGAGAAAGATAGCTAGAACAATTTAAGTGTTGGAAGCAAGAAAGAGTTGTTGAGAAGCCTTTACTCTATCAGTTTACAGGTATACATATACACATTACTTGGATCACCCGCCCTCACTGGTTGTGCGGGCCCCGGCATAATATCCATTTTGCCGGAGTTTTGCTGGTTAAGCCATCATGCTTCCCTGGAGTCCCGACGTCAGCCAGGCTAAAAAAGTTCGTCACCACCACAGGCAGTTGCCGGCCTAGTGGATCACAGGGAGATTTGCCACCATGCGACTAGTTTGGTACCGTATCTATACATAAATATATACATACACATATATATATGTTGTATATACATTTTTTACTTTGTTTGACCCGTCTTCATGATCTACTTGGCAGATCCCTGCACTTCTCATAGTCGATTCGTTTCCTCGCACTCATTGTCCATGAAGGTCTTCTAAGTTCTATGTGTGGCTTCACTTGCTGCTTGAGGATTTTCATTTAATCTCGAATGTCGTAGAATGTTGGTCGAGCAATTCTCGCTGGAGCCCTGCGATAGCTGTGCTGGAGCGTTCTCAATTGGATTGTAGAGAGTGATTTTTTTCGCAGACCAGTCCGGTACCAATTTCCCGACCCCGAAGGGATGATATATATATGTATATCTATATATATATGTAATATACGTAACTACCAGCATGCTCGTGATGGTGGACATATGCATATGTATATATATATATATGTATATATACACATACCTATGTACATATCTACATGTATACCCATGTATATAATATACATATATATATATTCATTGTAAGCATGGTGCAAGTTCTTTACCGCTCCGTGTCAACCAAGCCTCCCATCTCTCCGGGGTCTGCAAATTGGTACCGGACTTGTCTCGGAAAAAATCACTCTCTGCAATCCAGTTGGGAACGCTCCAGCCCGGGTATCTCAGGACTCCAAGGAGAATCTCTCAACCAGCATTCCATGACATTCAAGATGAAATGAAAATCCTCAAGCAGCAAGCGAAGCCACACGTAAAAGTTGGAAGACCTTCGTGGACAGTGGATGCGATGAAACGACTCGAATGTGAGAAGTTCTCGGCTCCGCACAGTTGATGTGGCGACGGGTCATGTAAAACAAAAAAAGAATAATAAATATGTTGCCATGGCTCACCACCCAACTACATTGCTTGAGCTATCCAATAATGTGTTGTTTCACAACCTCTAGATCACTCATGACAATAAACCTTGTGTGGATTGATCTTATAACCGTTAGAATTTCACAAATTATTTATGACCGATATTTGGGAGCTGCCTTTGATCGAGACGGTCGGGTACAGATAACAGAAACTTGTACTGTGGAAAGCAACAAGTTTTGGTGGGGTGAAAAATTCCATGTATCTCCGTCTTAAGGTGCAATCTGTTAGACTGCCAAAGTTTGGGAGATTACTGGAATTCCAGTCTTGCTTTTATGTTCTATCGTATTGCATCTCATGTTATAATAACAGAAACATTTGAAAGTTTGTTGACTAAGCCTCATCTGACCGACAACTCAGACGACCGGATATGTTGTACAGGATAAGGCCAGTAATCTGCTTATCGATAGGAATTTCAGCAGAATATGCAGGCCTCGAATATAAATGTGTGTTCACGAGTCGAGTCCCTTGTGCCGTTTAAAACTAGCGTCGTCTTGTTGCGGAACATCTGAAGAATCTTCAGCCTTCTTCCAATAAATGGAAGACAAGCAAAATCGTGTTGATGTAGAAGAATATACAACTGCACGACAGTGACAATTATTGTTCAATCCATTGCTCATCGTCCATAAACACGTCACACGAGTGTTCCTTGCTAGATTGAAAGAAAACCAGATGAGGGACAGCTATGTGATCGTATGGGGTTTCGAAAAGGATTCAGTACAATGGATCACATCCACGCCCATATGGCTAGACCACAAAAGACCACCCTTTCTCATTTTTATCGATTTAACGAAAGCCTTTAACTTAGGCGAAGCAAAAATTTCACACCCAAAATGTCACCGTTCTCTAATAATATTAACATCGACGCTAAGTGAAGGGTTCAACAAGGCGATCGCATCTCGCCAAAGTTACTTTCACTCGTTCCTACTAATCAGATAACACTCAGCTGAACGTCAAGGGCTGGGAATCAACGTATGTTCACCTAGCGGATGACATCGTCCATACAGCAACTCGGCTTTCTCTCTGGAAAAACCGTCAACACGACTATTGCGAACCTAAAGCTCAAAGCTGTTTACAACCATCCTTAACAGTATCATATAGAGACTGGAATGGGATTTCAAACCGATTACTAGCAATCACACTCTCTTCAATTTCCTAATAACGCTCATCATCGCTCATTTAACATGAAGCAATAGCTAGGCGGAGTCTGAAGTAATATACTTCGACAATGCCCTGTGAATCGACCTCCACAAGATCTCAGGAAGACGGTGTTAAGTAGATTTCTTCTAGTTCCTTATTCACATATTAAACAATGCATATCTCCCAATGCCACAGCTATGTGTACTTGAGCGTTGAGGTCAGCATGTTTCAGATCTCAGCAGGAAGAAGCGAGCGGTCTCAGAGGCTTTCAAGAGAAGAGGGTCGAGAGTTTAGTGAAAAGGAGAAAGAACACCTGCGTCTGGGTCCATCCCTCGACTATGCGATTGTTCCTGCTTCAGTCAAAAGTTTAGTCGTCAGGTCGGCAGAATATAATAACTTTCAGCGTTTCTGAACGCGCAATCGACAGGGCGATGCTGGGGTTATCGCAGTTGGGTAGAAATCCGAAGCTCCGAGTTACATCAATGATCAAAGATCGGTGACGCACAGGGGCCGCCTACAATGGATAGGATAGAACCAGAGGGCTACAGTACTCATACGTACAAAACTGACAAATGGAGAGTTCACTAGCGTCCACTCGAGTCTTTTGAGGAACAATAGGAAAGGTGATACAGGTGATAAGTTGAGACATGCTTTTTAAGGCTTAAAGCCATGATAATTTTTGAGTACACATGAGTAGTATACGATTCATACCTCCAGCAATGTGTAAACAACGGTAGTGCGGCGCAAAAAATCCCTTTTTGGGGACCCATTGATTAAGAAAAAGCTCCAGTTTTTCACAAAAACAAATAAGCGTGCTCATTGTGATTATACGCAGTTCCCGACATTTTCTCAATAGTAGGTTCGACACATTGTCCCTACCGCGCTGACTGTATCGAAGTTGGACTAAATGAAATTTTCCAGGAAAACCACATTCTATCACTTCCATGCACAGATAACGATAAAGCGGAGATCTTGAGAAAAAATGAAAGAGTGGATGATGGTCGGTTTTATTAATTAACTACTGTCTACGTGTGCGGTGTTCCGTAATGACCGAAAAGTCGGAACAGGGTGGGACAGCAGGCGGTACAACACAACCTGTAAGTGTTCAGTAGTTAGTCTAACATGCGAGCTTGTCAATTTTGAGATTTTTCGAAGAAAATCTAAACCTTTGAGCAGGAACGCGTTTTGGTTATTTTAAATCCGGAGTGTTTTTGAACAGCTTTCATTTGAGCAGTTTATGTTCAGGAGGGAGCCGACGACAAGGACGAAAAGAAGGAGCTTGATGGAACTGGAGCTGGAACTACTGGTGGCGGAACTGCCGGAGGCGGTAGCACAATGGGGGGAGCGACTGCTGGCGACGGTGGAACTACAACGGGTAGGAATTTCTCGCCGGCATTTCAAGGGCAGTTGCCGATATACCACTAATACTCTATAACTGAAATCTCCAGGCGGAGGAAAGAAAGGCAAAAGTTCAAAAGGGAAAAAAGGCAAGAAGAAGAAGACAGCTCATTTCAAGCAAGTAATTTCACAAGGATCTTTTATTTCTTACTATTGCTAAACAGAAATGGAGATCAAAACATATGGAGGTGGAAGGGAATTACGTTAAGAGCGCGGAAACTGATCTGTGATTTGATCTGATTCGACCAACTGATTGCATTTAGAGTAACCACAACCGCCTCCACTCTCCACTATGGTTTCAATGATCTTCTTTTCTAAATAACAACATATTCACTCATGGCTTGCAGGAAACGCGGACACCCGTGTTACAAAGTCCTATGCATCGTATTCTCCCTTTTATCATTGGCCAGCCTTTGCGCATCAATAGCAATCGGGGCTATGATTCTAACGGAAACGACTTCGAGATGAAAGTAATCACAATAAAATGGTTGTTACCGCATGCTTTTCGTTTCGATGAAGTTTTCAATATTAACAGCTCAATGAATTCAGAACTGCCAGGAAAAAAAAGACATGGCAAAGTTTTAACCGCTTCTGAGACAATTTGGTTGCAGCTTGAAGATCTGACATGTTATCGATGTATGCTACTTTCGTGGACTGTCATCGAACGCAAATTCTGATGTCAGCGGAAATAGTAGGGAAAAATATTGATAATCTTTAAAACACGACGTCTATTGGTGGTCTACCAAACTAGGTATATTTCGTGAAAAAGAACTGTTGACAAAAAACTCATTGACCTAGCTCCTAGCTCGAAGCACTTATTGAAAATCACACATAGCATGCTCGAATTCAGATCGACGATGGGTTTTCCTAACTAACGGGAAGAAAAAAAAGTGCAAGAGAAACGTGGAATTGGACAGTGGACATTCATATCTGCTAACGACTTCGACGGCTTCAGTTCGCCACCCGAGTCCACGTCTAATTACGAAGTCCGACTATCATTTCAACATATTGCACAAAACAACAAAATTCTGTACGAATTGGGAAAAAGTGACAGCATGTTGCTAGTATCACTGCCAGTCAGCATGATGCTACTATCACTGCCAGTATTATCAATCAACAATCAGAATACAAGTGACAATGGGTAATAAGGCGGTTCAGGTAACTTAGAATGGAAGACGTCACATTCCTTGCCGATGTGGGCGGATCACTTTGGAGTGGATGACGTTCTTCTGTGTTCCTGCCTAAACCTTGTAGTTGTCTTAGAATGCACACGAATAAAGAACTCCTTGTACCTCAAACTGGTGTAGCTAAGCCTTTACATGGCCAAAAAAGGATATTAATTTTGACAGGTTAACAGCAAGAACATAAAATATACGTTAACCAACTCTTGCTTACTTGGATACTTCGACGGCTTGTCCTCACCAGTTGTACGGGTCCCACCATAATATCCATTTTCCGAGGTTTCGCTGATTTAGCTACTGTGTTTCCCTGGAGCGCCGAGGTCAGCCTGGCCAATGTCTGCTTCAGGTTGTCACCACCACAGGTAATCGCAACCTTTGTGAATCAGAGGGAGATTTGCCACCATGCGACTAGTTTCATACGAGGACGGTGGTGTATCTTGGTATTGGTTTACTCTTAGATGGGTTTCCTAATGGAAATGCCGGAGTCTTTCTCAGCCGGGGACACCCTGCCGGGGGATAAATCCCCCTTTGTACATCGCAGCCCAACACCCAGGAATACCTTCCAGCCACGATGAGGCGGTAAAGCGTCGGGAGGGTTAACCGATTCTACTACTAGAAATTAAGAATTGAGAAATAATGGGATACGAGAAAACGATAAAGAGCAACGGCATACAATACTCAAAGAAAAGGACTATCTTTATACACCGCCATTGCTGTGGCAGCCGTTATAGGGCTTTTTTATGAGATGAGCAATAATATAGTATGCATAAGGAATACAGCCGACTCCAGTTACCAAGTCTTCTCCAAGTGAAGTAGATGCGCATTTTTCGCGTCGCATGTAGCTCATCTATTTTGTGATTTTTTTCAATGAAGAGAAGAATGGGCAGTAAGGTAAAAGATTGAGCGCCTTAGGAGCGGCAGCAGCTTTCGACGACAATACATAAGTGTCGGCCATGTGGATCAGTACACTGTTCCCAGTCGGAGCGGTAAACGTGACGCTCTGTTCAGAAACTGTCAGTATATCTGTTCAAGAGTAGTACAAAAGAAACCCCTTCATTTTATTGCCTTTGTAGAATAGTGGAACACTTGACGGAGCAACCGGCGCGACTCTTCGCCGTGGCCCTTTGGTTCACAGCGTTGAATCCAACAAATGAAGTATAATACATCTACAATATAATTATCAGAAACTTGTAAACTACTACGAAATATTCGTTGTGTTTTTTCAATAAGCAGACACGAGGTTGTTATTATAGGATTTATTAGGACACAATAGCTAACGTTTCGGCGGTTTCGCCTTCTTCAGAGCCTGGAAAGGTCAAATTGAGATGCGATCTACTCAGCCAAACGCTTTCATAACCCTAGCAGATCAAACTTAACAAAAAAATTTGTATTCGCATAAGAAACAGCTTCACTTAAACACCTCGTTTATTTGTTGTAAGTATTTAAGTTAACTGATGGATAGCAGCAGCACAGAGTAATATATAGGCGAGGACTATGTCTGTGTCAGGTCATTGGATTGGCCTGAGGTATGGCGCCAGGTTACGCGTGATCACAAGACACTCCTCCTTGTGGTCCGTTTTTGAATTTTTGGAATTGATCCAAAACGCTTCAAGAGTTTTACACGCTGATGTTTTCGATTCGTGCGTGAGGATTAGACTCCTTTTTCAAAATCTTCTCCGTTGTGTTCCTACATCCTATGCGCGCCTAGTGGAGTGTTTGCTTTTAATTTAGATTTACCAACTAGGTGTTGTTTTATGTGGACGCAGAGCGGTCTACCCGTTTCGCCAACGTATTCGTCCCCGCACACTTTACAAGAGATCAGATAGACTGTGCCCGAACTCATGCAATCACCATCTCTACCGTTAGGGCAAATTATGCAGCTTTTCGTTATACGTAGACGGTCATATAGGCGGTCGCGAACTAGCTGGCCTTGTAGAGTGTCCGATGGTATTTCTATCCCTCTTACGGAATTCTCTAGACCGGCCAAATCTGGTACATCGGCAGGCAACTGAAAATCGTCATACAGACCAAATATATATTAGACCACCGCTATAATGCTTGATGAAGGCGGATACACACCGTATCTTTGGGAATTGATCAACAATTTATTCTTTATCCTTTATCCCTTTATCACTTTCGTGTTCAGTGAAGAAAATCTGCAGGCAATGGCTGAAGAACACATTCGGTCAATGTTTTCGGATGATTTTACGTACAATGGAGACTTTCTTTACAACTGCTGACTGAACCCATGGCAGACAAACCACGTGTACTTGTTCTATCCGTTATGGTCAGGCAGGAGTTTGAAGATCAAGGAGCATGTTAGTATTGAATTTTGGAACAAATGTCATTATACTCTGTGGAAGTCATTGGAGTAGATGGGAAAATTAAAGATTCTTTAACTGTTTTTTTTTAAGTACAGCTACAAATATTATAATAGAAAGGACGAACAAAAGCCGGTGAGCTGACTTAAATCGGCACTCGACAATTGGCGATGAACTCGGTTATATCAATAATAAAGCTTCGGAAGCTTTCGAAATGAATGCTAAGCGATGAATCAATCAACAGCATATTTTTAAAGCACTGGAAACGTTATATAGAAGAAATAAGGAAAATGAAGGACTTCAGCCACCTGCTAGTTACTCAAAAACCTCGTTTTAACTGCAGCAGCCACTTAAACGAGCATAACTGGTGGTTTGCAAACTAGAATGAGACGGTAGGAGCTACTACTATTTTCACTAATTTTTCAGATCAAGAGGGCTCAGCTTGAACTGAAGAGAGAGGGAGGCATAGAGTGTATGCAGGAATGTTAGAAGAAGCTATAAAATGTGAACAATGAATTGTTTCGCCTTCACCTTCTTCTGAGGTTCTTTCGTTTGCCATAGGTACTATGAGACAATAGCTAGAAGTGCTCTGACCGTAAACGTTAATCACTGCTTTGAATATTATACCTAAAAGGGTTTGGCTCTGAAAATATCAACGATGATCTGAACAGCACGCTAACTAGGTGACTTGCTGTTAAATCTTAAACTGGTGCAGTTACGTCATTATTTGATTCTTTAATGCTTTCTATCCCTCCAGGAATTGAAACATCCATCCAGGTTATGCATTCTGAGATTAGTGTTAGTGAAAAAAATTAAAAATAATGCCAAAAATACCAACAATTGCATATTAAACACTTCATCATAACGGTTCTCTCATCTGGTGAAGTTATGATCGAGAAATATGCATTCGAATCCGTTAGCTCCATTGTTGGATACCATTTGAGTATAAAGAAATCTACAACGAAGGTGTATTTCTAAGAACTTGAAGTCCATACTGTTTTTTTCAAACTTCTCTCTCATTCCATCCATGTAATAAAGACGGTTTGGAAAATCGTCTATCATGAGCAAACTAACTCTAATCACTGATGTGATTCTCGTTGGTACGGATCATTTCGGTCCATTGATAGCACAATGGTTCTCCATAGCATGTAAAGTGTGGGACTGTGATTTTGAGAACTAAATTAATGTGTCTTGTTACCCTGCTTGAAGTGATACTGCAGCTACTTCAATCGATTGAAACACAGATCATCTCGGTTAGTTAGGTCGCCTAACTCAAAGCCAGTCAGTCCTTCAACTTCCTCATGGTATATGTAGCATTACGTATATGGATATTGGACCTGTTGCACGACACTTTTGTTGGATTTGCTGCTTGAGTTGGAGACATTCCCTACTATGTTAAGCTAACCCGTGGCTGCAGTGTCCAGCGCGATAAACGCTCCGCATGTCAAACGCAGGACCTTAACTACCACTTTGAGAAAATGACCTTGCGAGGGTAAAATTACAGCCTACACTTTTACCACTGGTGATTCCCAATGACAGTGCAGCTCTTGATCCTCAACTGGTAATAGCGCGTATATCGGTGCACTTTTTCGATAGAAAAGCGGTAGTGGGTACGCGAGGTTTTTGACTTCCCAAGAGAATTCGGTAGACAATATAGACATAGGATTTCTCGTATTGGCTAGATCTTAACTGAGTAACATCGAAATCCAACTCGAGGTTAAAAGTAGTAATGCTTTCCAAGGACGGTCGTCCATTGGTAAACTGGTAAACCACTTAGTCATTTTCATTCAAGTGACGTTGTTCAGACAAGCTATCCTTCACGGACGTGGAAGGTGGAACTGTAGTGTTTCGTAAATTTTTATGTGACAGTTTGAGGTTAATAACACTAATATATTATAAAATCTATGCGAACCGTGTAACTGGAGAAGTCAGAAGAAGAAAATCTAAACTGGAAAGTTGTGAAATTTTGAAATCTTGCAAGTGAAGTTTCCTTTTGACTGCATATATACATATATGTCATCCGTTTTTCACAGTGTCAAATTCTATATGCTGTAGTCCCAACAGGTGGATCGTTCGCATTCGTTCCGAGAATGTTTTTCACAGAGATATTGCTGTAAGGAACTGTTTATATGGGGACAGTAAAAGGTAGATTTTTGCTTTCTTGTCATTTCCAAGCGGATGAATTTACAGGCAACAACACAGAAATTAGGCGTGTATTACTTGTTCGTGAACCATCAGTATATAATATTGCCGGTAAAAATCTCAGATTTTGTGTATACCCGGGAAGGAACTGTCTATCCATTGGATCCCCATAAAAGAGTTCCTATTAGATGGCTTGGTCCGGAAACACTGAAGATGGCTATCTACACGCAAAAGACCGACGTTTCAGCTATAGTAAACTCTGCACCACCGTTCCACAGTTTCTTAAGGCTGATGTATTGCGAGCGTTTTCAGGTAGTTTAATTATGCGCCATGGATCTACCTCCAAGTGGGATCGCTTGCCGATTAATAGCAAAGCGACGTGGAGCGTCCCTAGATGGTGGCTAGATGGTTAATCGTGGACCAAAAGCAACCTTCAATTCCTTTAGACGCAGGTGGATACAGAGGAGGGACTTCCTGTTTTTGCTGCGTGGATATAGCACGTACCTTGTGTATTTACGAGGGCGAATTCATGCACGAGTGCGTGGCTGTGCTCTCCTTTATGCGGATTGCATTCTATGATTCAGTCCCGTCAAAGCCTTGCAGTTAAGTGACTAGGAGCTATATGAAAGGCAGTTAGGAGTCGCCTCCAACAAACAAGCTCCTTGTCTACTCTGGTAGATACTTGAAAATTGCCCGCGACTATATCCCTCGCGTTCAGAGCTCAGCAGGCTATATAGGGGTATAAAAAGCTAAACACGGTAAAATAAATGGGCGTATTCTTCTGACCCCGAAGTAGCCCCGATTCGGCATCGTTGAGTAGGACAAATAAAGAGAGGCTGCTAAAATCTCAGGAGCATTATGGCTGCCTAAATCGCAAAGAAGTGAAGTAATGATTTTTATGTACAATGCACACACAGCTGAACCTGAGTCTTCGACAGAAAATTGGATCATGTAAGCATGAAGGAAATGGTGGAACGTCAACTGATTGACCGAGACATGGCGACACCACCCATTGAGGGCCGTTTACGACACCGTAGAAGAATAAAACTTCGGAACATGCGACAGTAGAGGTGTCGGCGAGGGCGGCGTTCTCGTCAGCACGAGTTTCGTCATCAAAATCGATTCATTCAAATTACTTACAACCAAAAATGGACACTTACGATTAAAAAGATGTGGATCAATACCGGCTTTGACAATCTTCGTAGTTCACGTGCACACATCAAACTATGTCAAAGAAATGGAAGAGTTCTACATGGTCTTGGAGAAGTTCTACAGAGAAGACCATACATTCTTCAAGGTCGTCATTGGAGATTTCAACGCCAAGATTGGACCAAGAAGAACGTCTGAAGAACGTCACATTGGCGCCCACAGATTAGAATGGAACGAACACAATAGGCGGCTGCATGAATGTATCATGACGACCAAGATCATTCATGCTAACCCGCAATTCTAAGAGCCCCACCCTCAACGCTATACGTTGAAATTTTCCAGTGGAGAGTACAACAACAAAAGAAACCACATCATTGTAAATCGATGGCATTGCCCTACCGATGGCACTGTTATCCTAGAATTCTATACGAGATCACATAACCTCCTACTTCGCGATATTTTCCATGTCTCGCTGAAAGGACAGAAAACACTAAGTTCAAAAACCAAGTCGCAAGACCGGAATTTAAACTAAACTAAACTGGAATTAACTTACATTATTGGTCGCTTTTTGGGAAGACCCCATTATTGATCACATCGACGTAGAATGCTACCGGTTAATTCAACGTCTTCACATTAGCATTGTGAAAGATGAGAGTTCGAAAGTGGCCTAGCGACGTCAGTCTTCAGAACACTCGAGCTGATACGATAACGTTGAATGGCACGAGCAACAGGCAACTGCGAACTCAAGTCCAAACTCGCGAAGCAATTCAGACAGCCGGTAAAAGAAGAGCTTAAAGAGAGAAGATCAATAGTTATGGCCGAAGCAGCAGAGGTTAGGAAGAGTATTCATGAAGACCACCGAAACTTTCCCATGTGCGGGACCAAGATCATTGTACTTCAACGCCCAAATGGAACACGTACAGCTTCCAGAAAGGTAATGGAGAAAATCACTCACGATTACCACTTGGATCTTTTTGATAGCCTCGTCGCATTTCCCTTATATGAAATGAAGGTGGTTGCATGTGTTGTACTACCTCTTCTCCTTTCCGAAATCCGATATCCCATTTCGTTGGTGAACAATCGAACAATACCTCGCACTAAATGACTCTATATGACAGCACTACAAGACCTGAGCACCTGAAGAGCCGTTCGCCGGTCCTCATAAAACACGCGGGTTCGACTATTCAAACATTACCTGCGAAAATTCAAGGTTTCTATTGAATAGGAAACTAGAAAGGCTGTTTCACTATTCAAGAAGGGTGATCTCCACGATTTAGGCAACTATCGCCCAGTCAATCTGCTTGCTGTCTCATAAAGTTTGTCTATAAACTTCTCACTCGAGTTATCCTAAACAAGACTGACAGAATGCTGGGCAAAGGACAGCCATGCGAGTAAGCAGGATTTCGAAAAGGATTTAGCAATATGGAGCACATTCACACGATGACAAGACTAAATGAAAAATCACGAGAGTACAAGGGACCACTCTGCCCGACTTTCTTTGATTTAAAAGAGAGCTTTCGACTCAGATGAGACAGAAGCAGTCATAGAGGCCCTGGACACAGTGATTCTCTACTCAGTACATAAAGATTCTTCGGGAGCAGTGTAAAAGTCTCACAACCAAGGCACCACCATTCTAAAACGATATTAACATCGACTTCAAAAGAGGGGTTAGGCAAGGTGATACCATCTTGCCAAAACAATTTACCGCTGCCCTCGAGAACGTCATGCGAACATTGGAATGGGACAACAAGAGCGTGAAAATCGATGGTCAAGAATTACACTATCTTCGATTTGGTAATGACAACGTTCTTATGACACCAAAAATTAGCCAAGTGGAACGAATCCTTGCCGACTTTGGTAATGCATGTGGAAATTAGTTACATATGTCCCATTTACGCTCAACGGAACGAATATCTCCGAATGATCCGGTCGTGTCTATACAGGTCGGGAAATCAAGATGATGAACGACTTAGCTCAAGAGTTGAGTTGAAGGAAACCAGCGGCCTGGGGAGCTTTCAAAAGCATCGAGGATGTAGTGAAGAGAATAAAGAACTCTCGACTCCATGCCGACCTTTTCGACTTCACGATTCTTTCTGCCTTAACCTTTGCGTTAGAAGCCTAGTTGCTAAGTAGGATTGCAGATCATTCAGCGTCACTGAATGCGCAGTCGAAAGGGCAATGCTAGGAGTATCCGTTTCACACAAGTAAAGAGAAATCAAAGATGCCGTTCTGTACGCCAAAGATTCGAAGATAAAGTAGGCCTGACACGTAATGTGTATGAACGACAACCGATGGACAGGAGCCGTTAGTGACTGGATTTCTCGGGATGTCAAACGTACTGTAGGAAGGCCATCGACCCAATGATCAGAATATTTCACGATAACCCTAGGAGAAAGCTCTGATGCTCAACGAGTCCTTTGAACAAG
Source organism: Angiostrongylus costaricensis (assembly GCA_900624975.1). NCBI lineage: Eukaryota > Metazoa > Nematoda > Chromadorea > Rhabditida > Metastrongylidae > Angiostrongylus > Angiostrongylus costaricensis. The sequence goes on along the minus strand of UYYA01003989.1, from coordinate 11,758 downwards.
CAGAACCAATAGCGTTGCTCTTGTACGTGACAAGAAAAAATGGAAGCTTTACTGGCGCCCACTCGAGTCACTTGACGGTCAACGAGACGACTGGTGATACAGATGATGAGGATAGCAGGACATTGCTATTGAAGGACCCAAACAGTAATTGTGAGCGATTTTCTCTATTGCCTTTCAGGAACCTGTAAAACTGCTCTGTTTGGCCGTGCAATCACCTTGGTTTTGTAATTGATGAAGTCTCGGTGAGCTTTGCGAATGCTATTTCCAGCCTCTGTAGTTTCGACCCTAAGATCTACTCTTCTATCATTATTATGCGGTTTTATGGCCTTTTTGCATTGTTTTGCAATCTCGGACGTGAGTTAGCGGTTTCGTCTAGCTCGTGTGATACCACGTTTGCGTATCAACTCGTGTGTATCCAATGAAAAACGTCCCATGACTAATTTTGAACTCTCAACTTTCCTGGTTCTAACGTGAAGATGTTGAATAAGCCAGTCGTATTCCTCATTGATATCGTTGATAATGTCATCAACGTCAACGTCATCAGTCTCTTTTCGTTTCTTTCTGACGAAATCACAGTCCACGGCTGTGGTCTGCTTCAAATATAGTGACGTCCTAACTCAAAATACCACACGTGTGTATTTTTTTCTTCTCCAAATCGGAGACGATTTTGATATAAAAGTCACTATCCTCGCACAAGGTGAAAAACACCAACGTGCAAGCTTCTAGAGGCTTTTTGGATAAATACCAGAAACCCTAGAATAAATAGCAAGGAGGAATGCCCGGAGATCGCACCTGATCTCGCTCTATACCTTCGCATCGACTTTTGATGTGGGGTGGTGCAATTGTCCACCATATGCGACTCTGATCAGCTGTTGTTCCTCAGTGGAAGGTACGTAATAAACAGTGAGATTCTCGAGAAGCTGTTGATCGTGTGATTGCGATTTGCATTTTCATCTTTCTATATGTGTTATTGGAGCGTTTGACGTAATAAATTGCCTATCAATATATCTTTCCAGGCTCGGAAGAAGGCGAAATCCGGCGAAACGTCGGCCTTAACGGACTAAAGAATAAAGTAGCACCCCATGTTTGCTCAATAAGAATATCGAAAACTATTTTTTTTTCATATGATCCGTCCTCACGTCTACTGTGCAGAACACACCATTTCTCAAATTCGATTCGTTTCCTCGCATCCACTGTCCACGAAGATCTTCCAACTTTTTACGTGTGGCTTCGGTTGCTGCTCGAGGAGTTTTCATTTCACGTTGAATGTCGTAGAATGCTGGTCGAGCGATTCTTCCTGGAAGCATGAGATAGCCGAGCTGGAGCGTTCCCAACTACATTGCAGAGATCCAGTTTTTCAGAGAAGCCCGGTTCCAATTTTCCGACCACAGAGGGATGAGAGGCTTGGTTGGTCCGAGCGGAATCGAACTAGTACCATGCTCGTGAGGCGGACATCACTACCACTGTGCTATTCGCCCCTTCATATATATATATATATATATATATATATATATATACATGCGTTCCTGCGAACCGCGTCTGTGGACCTAACTGGAGATCGTAATCACTTGTTGTTGTTGTTGTTTCTGCTGTGGTTTGTTGGCTGACATTTCGGCTACTTCTCCTTTTTTGTAGTGACGTCCGACAGGTCAGTTCCAGAATACCGAAACCGTTGGGGACTACTCCACTCTTTTTTTTGGTCCATCTGTCACATGTTCTTCTTATCATGTGACCGACCCTTCGTATTTCGCTGTTTATGAATACTCTTTTGGGTCTCGAAGATGGGATAGGTTTCGAAGATCTGAGCTGCGTATTCTGGCTAGACGTTGTGAGCTTCGAATGAATTTCAGAAAACATCGCTCAAGCGCTTTATAGGTGGGACGCAGAGTTGTTGACGTCGTTAAAAGGTCAGTACGCATCTATGCAGCATATGTGAGTGCTGGCAGGATTGTTGAGTTGCAAACGTGACCACGAAGTCGTGGGTCTGCACTAGTTGATCGGTGGCTTCTTTGAGTGGCCTGAATGCGGACTATGCTGCTCTTCTTTTGTCCGATTCCTCCTTCTTGTTGTTCTCCATGGTCAGTGTACTCATATAATATACATACGAGGTGGTAGTACGAGAGCCGAAAAATGATCTTAGTAAATGCCAGTTTTCCTTCCAACGCTTTACCGCCTCATCGTGGTTGAGAGGTTTTCCTGAGTGTCGGGAAGTGATGGATAGAGGGGAGACTAATCAACGAGGAAGTTTCTTCTAAGGTGAGAAGGAGTCCAGCGTTTCCATCAGGAAGCCCAGCAAAGAGTAAACCAAAAACAGGATCCACCACTGCTCTTGTATCAAACTACTTGCATGGTGGCAAGTCTTCTTCTATTCCACAATGGCGGCGAGTGCCCGTTGTGCTGACGACTTGGGACAGACTTTGTCTGGCTGACCTCGGGACACCAGGGAACGACAATGGCTGAACCATCAAAACTCCGAAACAATGGAAATTTTGCTGGTGCCTGCACAACGAGTGAGGATGGACCATCGAAGTGTCCAATTAAGTAACTATGGTGGTTTCGGGGTTTCGTTTCATGAAATTTGCGTCTTTCTTTAATTTTCGCAAAAAATAACATCGTGTGCTAAGGAAGCGATGTTCTGATCCCATGTAAAATTTTGGAACAACAGCGACGTAGGCTGCAAGGGCATCGATTTACTACTGATGTGATCTATTTACTTATGAGACTCCCCACTGGAAAACTCGCTTTTCCAGCGTTGAGCGTGGTACTTCCGGAACTGTGAGTTACCTAAGATAGTTTCAGGCGTTATGACAAACACAGGCAGGTTCTTACCTTTTTCGTTCCATTCTAATCCGTGAGATCTAATGTAACCTTCTTTCCTTAAGATATTTTCACGTGCCTTCTTAGTCTTAGTGTTCAAGTCGCCTATCATGACCTTAAAAAAGGTGCGGTCTTCTCTATCCTTCAATTTCATTCAGAAGGATTTCTCTTCGTTATAACTTGATATTAGATCATGAGTCACGAATGTTGTCAACGGCGGTGTTGATCCAAATCTCTTGAACCTTGAGTGTCCAATTTGGATTATTAGTTCTTCGAAGGAATCGTTACTATGTACAAACTTCTGCTGACGAGGAATCCAGGGCCACTAACTGTTCTACCGTCGCTTGTTCTGAGAAACAAGTCTTCCTCGCGTTTAACCCCCTATCCGCCACGTGAGGTCGGGCCATTTAGCCTCACGAATAATTGGCTAAGAATCTCTCAATGACGGAGATCCGTGGCTAGTTTATAACATTCTAATCAAATTCAAATGATGGAGTGTATACTAATGTTGACTTAGATGACCCGTTTTCACGTGTTGTGTCGATAGAAGAACGTCTATCCATTCATTTCCTTCTCTTCAGCTTTCATCAAGACGTATACCGGCTTATTATTTTTTTATAGAAACCCAAAGTAGCTTTGCTAGGGAACTGTCAAAGCGTCACTACATCCATTTTCTACCTGGTGTGCATTGGAGGGAATTTACTGTCTTGCGACTTCGATCCTTCTAAGACGACAGGCATTCCTGATGGTAGCGATTTCAGCGACTAACCTACCAGCTGCTCGAGGACTGCTCAACAAGTTTTAATTTAACGTTTGAAAGCTTACACAACATCCATAGCCGCCACTGTCTTTATCTTTGCATGCTCATACTAGGTAACGGCATCCGTGGTGACCTTCTCGAGGAAAATCTTCGGAGCGCCACGGGTTTCCTCATAAATCAGACCAGAGATGCTCTCCACTCTACCATGACGAGCTAGACGACGAATTACCGGCTTGGTGATTCCCTAGATGTTCTCCTCGAGGACTTTACGATGTCGTTTAGTTCCTCCTTTGCTGAGTCTTTTGCCTCTTTTTCCACGTCCGAAAATGTCGACGACTAGCACACAGCAGTCGTATATCTAGCAGTATACGATTGCCGTGTGTTAGCCTGACATGCTCAACATGTTATGTCGTGGAAGAGTCTGCAAAGGACTCGGCAACGTGGTAGCTCGACACCATCGTAAAGTGCTCAGGACATCCAAACTCTAACTTAGTTGTACACGATAATTCACGAGAACCTTGTCAAATCTTTAACAGTTTAAGCAACTCCGTTGCTAATCATCTAAAAAGCACAAATGAAGGTGGTCTAAAGGGCCAGGATACGCTTCTGTAAACTTCCTCAGACAAATCGAAGAGAAGGCGAAGTCACCGAAACGTCAGCTATCGATCCACAACAAAAGCAGCAGCTCACACCAAACTCGCGTCGGCTCAACAGGAGCAGTCCATAAGCGAGGAATTTGCTATGAAATGGTTTTTCTTTCTAGTTTGAACTAACCAAAACAATTGCTGGGTCTTCTTTCAATAATTGGAAACGGAGAAAATTTGAATGGTCTAGTGAATGCTATGTTATTAAGCAGAAAGATAAAGCACCCGACGTTGATCAGTTACTGAGGGATGCGCAGTGAGTTCGCCTTCATCAAGCATCGTAGAGGTGGTTGAATGCATATCTGGCCTCTAGAATTACTTGCGATGGTCTACCGATGTTTCACGTCAGTGCTACTATCCAGGCAGACAACCTAGTATCAATTTGCAAGGCTCGCGGGATGGACGGACAATAAGCCTGTGCGTGAAGTTGAATCGTCGAAAACGTGTGTATTGCAGGACACCACTAACCATTGAGCTACCCGCGTCCCGCTATATCATAAGAAAGAAAAATTTGAAAGACTATTTCGGCATTATTTGTTATCATTTTAATCATCGGGTAAACTGGAAGAACAGCAGCAGTCTCTGTTAGTCACAATACCGTTTTTAAAATGTCGCTTGAGATAGGGTTTATTGCTGTTCATGTCAAGAGATCAATCACATTTGCTTACCGATTCTCTTCTTCTTTCTGGTGTTCGTCAATCACTTTCGTTACCTTGTATTATCAGAAGGATCAATTCACTGGTGTCGATCAGAAACAGTCATTCGTGAATCGAAATATTACGAAAATGAAAGGTGACTGTTCCCTTATTCGTCAATCTACGGGATAAAATGAATATTATGAATGATGAAAAAAAAAGGTATAACATTGTGATTTCAACTACAGCCGCAGCTTAACTGGGTTCTATGCCGATTTGGGCTTGACTCGAGGATGACCGTATTGTAATTCCAGACTATCGAAAATCATCACCGTAGACGTGAAAGCGCGTTCGAACGATGCAGTGAACGAGTACGTATTGCAAAGGAGAACGGTTTATGGCGTAGAACAAGTTGGGGTGGCGGTTTTCAACAAGTAAGTGATTCTTCCCGATCTATTTGTTCGAGAAATAAAATGTCGTCAAGCCTTCTTAGTTGCTCATTATGAACATAAATCTGCTTAAGCCACTTCAATTACTTTATTGAGAATTAAGGGCTACTTAAGACCATCGCAACCTCTTTGAAGCTTCACCCTCGTTGCTTTTTGTTTTGCCTTGCTGTTGCTTTTATTTCCACTAGTCTTTTTAAAATTCAACTCTTAATTTTGTTTTTTCAGTCTGATGAATTAAACACTATATACACTAGAATAGAAATAGAAATAGCTGAGAGACAGGCGAAACGAAGGACCCGCATGGTGTGGTGGTGAACGCGTTACTCCCCGGAAAGGACAATAGCGCGTTCGTTCCCCACCATAGACACCTGCGGTCCAGAGTTTTGCAAACATCTCAGCAACGTTGTGGTTGTATTTCGCTTAGTACCCTGCCGCGAAATTATAGTAGGCAGAAAATAAAAGAGAAGGTATAACATTATGAATGATTGCTTTAACAGATTGTAATGACTATCACTTAAAATCTTCAAAAAGTCAAGTGTTTTCACTTCACCATCACTATAGAGAACATTCTCAATAATTATCGAGCATTCTCTATCTCAACGTTATTTCTCTAACGAGCGTTCCCAGTTGAGCTTACATTAGCCTCACACTGCCAAGTCATCTTCAAAAGGCAAACTCCTCTGTAACTTCTTAAACCTTGTCATATGCCGTTTTTTTGTGTTGGCATTCGGGTCTACTGTCCTTTGAATCATGCTCATCACATGGCACTACCTAAGAAGAAGTTCTGCCACACCGCTCTTCAAACTATCTCTTTAAAGCACCTCTTCAACTACTCTACCTAGATTCTAAACTATGATAGGATGAATATAAGCACCTTCATCAGTTCTTTTGTCTAGTTCTTTATATCAGGGCCCTTACTTTCTTCTTTTTGGTACTGGCGCCTGTATTCTTCACCTCCATGTATATTATCACTCCTTTAATATGGTGTTGCTGTTTTTGTATAAACGGATATAATACAAACTTGAGATTGTCCTCTGAGACAGCGCACGAAAATTCCCGCTTGGCATATTCAAATAAATTAGTACATAAATAAAGGAAAGCAGTCAATTCGAGCTAGCAACTCTAATAGTTAACTTCTCAAACTATATTTCTATCACTGCGAATGCCACCGCAATCACTAAGCGAACAAACACCCAAATCGACAGTTATTAGATAAGCGTACTATCAACAGGAGATATCATTTCTACTTAGTCTGAAGTAGGGATCAGTTTTCCTCGGCTCTTCGTGAGCCACAGCTTTGCCTAAGTGGCTCTTTTGCATGTGAATTTCACTATTCCCAAGAATGAAGCAAACGCAGTGAAGTGCGCCGATGAAACACATGGGAGGTGTTGTTATAATCTTCAGTAATTTGTCAGTAATGTTCACTATAGGTGTAGTGGTAGAGGCCAATTTAGTGTTTTCACTCGAAGGGAAATCTGATTTGACCTATAGATGAACGTTTTTGTCTTTCCTTCTTAATGAGGTGACGGAGACAGTTGAATTAAAACGCATCCGTAATACATTCCACGTCCGAATGACACTCAGCGACCTTCATTGGGTTTTTTCAGGCACATTTTTCGGTCAACGTTGTTACAAAAACAGGACACGTCGTGGTTGCGCGGTAAGAATGCGTCAGTGTTCTTATTGAAAAACGGTGAAAGTGCTTGAAATACTCTAACAAGACAGAAGACATTTAGTGCATTGACCAAACCTACGAACGCTGCTATTCTAGTGTTCTACTGCACCAATTAGGACATTGGTTCATTGGCCAATCCAATTCGCGCTCAACACTCAACTGACACTTCGCCGTAGTACGGCCAACCTCAAAGCGAGAAACCTGCGTTCAAGTACGTTGCATTTATTGTAGAAAAAGAGAATGGCAACTGTTTTGTCCGCACGTTAAGAGATATTAACAAAAGCAATTAACACCCTCATATCCTCTTTAAACAGCTATGAAAACGAAATAAACACGCCAATAGACATTCCGCCCGATGAAACTAGGCAAAGTCTCACCGGATCGAAACAACATAGAACAAGCAAACTTGCCCATTGAACTCGATCGAAGCAACGTCCAGGCGGCACTCGATAACTCTGCTCTAATGGCCGATCAACTTCAGCAAGGGTTCAACACTCAGCAAAAGATAAGTTGCAGCGCCGTGCTAAAATAAATGTGGAGAGAACAGTAAAGGGCGACGCGGAACGTTACCTCTCTAAGCTCATCAACCTAAGAACAACGCCGGGAAGCTTTAAGATTAAAGTCCCAAATGACATCAACGTCGCTCCACCGGTGACAAATTTACCAACCACCTCTATTCCGAAATTCACCAGAGATATAAGGCTGCGAGAAGCATTTTGGGGGAGCATTTAATCATGATGTTCACTTGCGCCGAATGGGCATCTTCAAAAAATGACCTTCGAAATCACCAACCACTACTACAAAAGAAATGAACCCTATTTTGCCAAAAATCAATGCAGTAATTTCTGATAACAAGCAACACGAGGATAGCCTCGTCCTCCATGCTACGAAGAAACATACATCTAGGGCTCGAATTTTAGGAGGACATGCGAATGTTCTCAACTCCATTTGAGGAAATAGGAACTAATAGAGGTGTTCTTTCTGATACATGATCAGACTGTTCCTTCATTACTAATGCACTAGCGAATCGCCTTCACATCGAGCTAAGGATTCACACACCCGGAGACTGTAAGGTAATCAAAAGGAGGTGTAGAATCACAACGCTAAAATTACAGGTTACTTATGGGTCAAGGCACATGATTAAAACAACTAAAATTCATGCAACTATACGGCCTCTGGAGCGATTCCGTCTGGTCCAAGAGGATAGAGAGTTTCTACATCATTATAAAATTAGGTTCTCGATCAACCCATACTCCATCACCATCATTCCACAGCTTCTGCTTGGATTCGTAGACTTATTCGCTCTCGTGGGCAATGATCTGACGTAAAACATGGAATTACCCTCGTGAATGCAATTAATCCCTTTAACAGCTAGGACATCTTGTTACAGAAATATCGAAAACCAACGTAATACACCGGACGATAATGTGTCTCCCATAAACAAGACTACACAAGCCCTGCACAACGCCGCCAAGCAGCCATCATGGCAGGGTTTTTGGACATTTGAATCATCAGCAGTTCAAGAATTTATTGGATCAAATAGACAAGAAAACCAAAAAGAGGACGTTTCGTTTGAAAAAAAATCCAACGAACTGTAGAGGAACGTCAAGATGGATAGTACGGATGCTTTCCGTAGAAAAACGACACAACAACATTAGCAAGACATGGAGATGCCACGAATGCAAGCAACAGGCGCCACACTGCAACAAAATTCTACCATGCTTCATAAGTACCATGGAACCATCGTGAAACAATTACCTCAAAATATAATCGGAGCAATTGTCGAATCAAAATCCACAGATGGACCCATTATACACTACCTTTCATGTCATCCGGTGTCTACTCCACAAAAGAAACTACAAGACTAAGAATTGCATCAGCACGTTTGAAGAAGGCACCATCATTAAACTATATGTGCTCCGTGAAGATTCAGTTTTCCTACAGCAGATATGTGACATATTACTCCGCTTCCGTTTCGTATATATCGCAAGAGTTATTGATCTCGAAAAAACATTCCCGCAGATACGATTGCATAAACAAGACAGAGATACCACACGGTTTCTTTGGATGCGTGACATCATCAACTCGTAATCCTGCGTCTTATCGACCTCATCCAACGTGGTATGATAATCACATATGCATTTGAAGCTATTGGAAAACAAGAGACACAGATTACTTTTCCCAAAATAAGCAACGATGGCACACAGAGCATATGAAGTGGAACAGGCCTTGAAGACCAGCCATAAGCTAACAGAAAATACTGGATGACCTGCAGGCAAGAATAGTTGAAAAGTCCCAGTGAATCATATATGCTCCACATCGACACCAAAAGAGACACAGCCCCGATTCCGACTCAGGGTACAGTGGTGTTGATTTACGAATAACTTCCTCGGAATACATGAACAAGGGGTGCATAATCAAACTACAACAATCGGAAGGTGGAGCAATCAGAAAGGCACAAGTCAGACCGCCAAACAAATCAATCATCAGATAACCCGTTAACTTATTAATTCCGTTAGAGCTAGGAGAATCAGAAGAACAAGAAACACCGGAGACAAGAGAAAATATAAAAGATCCTCGGAATGAAGACCTAAAAGACGTAGAGCAAAACCCGAAACACCGCTATAATCCTTGACTTCGCGAACACGCCTTATCCTATTCATAAATAATTCCACATATTATTTTCATGTACAATGCTCTAGCGCAACTATTCAATTCCACTGCATTCTATCTTAGGCGCTGCATTCTATTCCTAACAACTTACACGTGGTGTTCCTACAAGTGCGACGGAGTCAATGCAGAAGAAGTTCACAGGAAAGGAAGACCTCCGATGCTGCAGCAGACGCACGTTTTCAGACAAATGGCAGCAGAAGATTTCCTCCAGAAGTTGATGTACAGTCCCATTTGTCTCCCATCTTCGTGTACATTCTTTACCTCATCACAAGAATCTTTGCTCTGTGTCATAAGATCACTTATGTTCATCTTTCCCCCAATTGTTCCGTTTCGTTTGCAAGCATCTCATTTTGCTGCTTATTCTATGTGGTAAAGTACAATTGTTAATCTTAAAAACATATGTTGTGTCATTATCTTAAGTCGCAAAAGGAAATATAGTAACTATTTCCTGAATATTCTTGCTGAGCAAACACGTTATTTTATTCTTCATTGCTATGAAGTTGACGTTTCCGCAGATTTAGCTTTCTTCAGAGCTTTCTACAAGACTTTTTGAGGAAGGCGAAATCCGTCGAAGCATCAGCCTTATCGTAATAATTTTCTCAATAGTTCCTATTTTTTATATTATCGCATGATGTTTCCTACAGTGACTATAATTACTAGTAACCACTTCTATCCTTGTGGATTATGTAAATTGTTTCTTTGCAACCATCTCATGCACCTGCCTCGCATCCAGCTGGATAGGAATTTTGCAACTTCTCTTTAACAGCTGCTCCTCTCCATCAACTTTAGTGATAGTTCGATCACTAAACTAGCAGCTGCCAGCTGCAGGCATTCTTCAGCACTTACCGTTGCAGTTTGCTTTTTGTATAACCCTTTACATCGCTGACATGTATTTTCTGTAAAAGCTTTTGTATAGCTTTCACCAACTTCTGTGTAAGCAGCCTATCAGATTATACTAACTGGGAAAACAACTCTAAAATCTCCTTCTGAGCATTGTCTTTAGTTCATTCTATCAAACTCCACCCATTACAGAAGAATATAAGGAACATTATTGGTGCTCCAGTTAGTATTCCAGGGTTTCGTCCAGTTTCGCTCAAGTGTTTTCGCTCGCTTCGCTCGATTGCGCTCAGCCCATTCTCTCAATTAGTTAGCGTCAGATTGTTAATATTTTCTGTTATTATTGCTATAAACAGTCAAAACCCAAGCTTGAGATTGCGCTCTGTGGTAACAACAAAAAGTCCTGCATGGCAAACTCGCACAAAGTCGAGCATTCCACTTCAACCTAGTAATTATCCTGTGCCAAAGACAAACTCGAAGACCTATACTTCATTGTACAAACAAATACACCACTTTCATTATTTCTTGTTCACCTTAGACAAACAAAATACTCTGCAAACAGAAGTGGAATGCGAAGAAAACAAGTGAAACTCTGGTATTACAATAGTCATGGTCTCGGTACCACAGCAGACGTGAAATGGTTGTAACTGCCACGACCGACTTTCTATTAACCTCGGCATTGATCAAGTGATTTTCTTCGTATTTTTGTTGAGCAAACGCGAGGTGTTACTATTCTTTGTTCACGATTAAGCTGACGTTTCGGCGGATTTCGCCTTCTTCAGAGCCTGGAAAGGTCAAGTTGATAGCAATCCACTCGGCCAGACGCCTCCATAACCAAACAAGGAAACTCCAAACCAAGATTTCAATCACTTTGAACACAGCTTTGCACGCTCACCGCTTTCTATGAAGTTTCCACTAAGTATGTCACGTAGAGACCAACCGCACAGAAATCACGTGGAAGTATAATGTGCCCCTTACATCAGAAAAGCAGTTTTATATACTGCCCTATATCACGCGTGATAATGAGGCATTCTTCCCTGCGGTTCATTTTCGGATTTCTGGAATTAATCCAGAGTGCCTCGAGAGTTTTTCGCGCCTGTGTTCTTGATTCGCGTGCGAGGATCGTGACACATACTTCGAAGTCGTCCCCGTTATGTCTCTGGGTCCTTTGCGTGCCTAGCGGGGTATTTGGTCTATTTTTGCCGGCTAGGTGTTCTTTCATGCGGACACAGAGGGGTCTACCCGTTTCGCCAATGTATTCGTCACCA
>UYYA01003988.1:0-209424 GCA_900624975.1 Angiostrongylus costaricensis | reverse complement strand
GCACTCTGGATTAATTCCAGAAATCCGAAAATGAACCGCAGGGAAGAATGCCTTATTATCACGCGTGATGTAGGGCAGTATATAAGACTGCTATTCTGATGCGTGGGGTACATTATACTTCCATGTGATTTCTGTGCGGTTGGTCTCTACGTGACATACTTAGTGGAGACCTCATAGAAAGCGGTGAGTGTGCAAAGCTGTGTTCAATGTGATTGAAATCTTGGTTTAGAGTTTCTTTGTTTGGTTATGGAGGCGTCTGGCCAAGTAGATTGCTGTCAACTTGACCTTTCCAGGCTCTGAGGAAGGCGAAATCCGCCGAAACGTCAGCTCATTTGTGAATAAAGAATAATAACACCTCGCGTTTGCTCAACAAAAATACGAAGAATTACATGCTGGTATTTCACCTCTCTTCTCTCCCTTCTCACACAAAAAGGTCGCTTTTAAGAAATATGCCTAGAACAGCCACTAGTGTGTGCACAAGAAAGGAACAAGATAAAGAATCTCTGAAATTGGCTAGATAAATAGCCATCTTCAATGGTTACGAATCGGTGGTGGCTTCTCAGGATAGGCTCAAAAGAAGAACCACGCCCCCAAGCGATAATACTAGCGATAATAAGGTCCAGCTCATACTACTCTGCATTTTAAACAATGTAAGTACGGATGTTAAATGTTGTTTAAGAAGGGCCCGGTCTACAGAATTCGATAACAGCCTCAATAATGGTGAGGTATTTGAAAACTCCTGACCGCAGGTGTCTGCTGTGGGGAACGAACGCCGTATCACCCATCCTTTCCGGGGCTAACGTGTTCATCACCACACCATGCGGGTCCTTCGTTTCGCCTGCCTCTCAGCTAGTTCTATTGACCAGTTCCAGCAGCAATCAGCCTTGCACAGGATGATCTGGAGATCCCAAATCGGCATTGACCGCAGTCAAGCTGAAGTGGCAGTTGAAATCGCAATGCTAACTTTTTGTTTGCTGCGTACTACAATTTTTCACGGCAGGGGATGATGCGAAATGAAACCACAGTGATGCTGAAATATTTGCAGAACTCTGGATAGCAGGTGTCTGCCGTCAAGCTCGAACCTGCTACTACACATAGCGGTAAAGATTTTGAAGTAGAAGACGTCATTATCTTTGCACAGGAATCCAGAACATCTGCGCACAAAATCTTGAAGCATTTTGGATGAATTCCAAAAGTCAAAATAAGCGGCATGCAGAAGTGCTTTGTGGTCACGCGTAACCTCGCGCCATTCCTCAACCTGACTTTTGACATGAGTTAGGCATATTCTTCGAACGTGGAAGACTGTGTGCAGCTAATTTCCACCAGATAACTGGAATGCTTACAAAGAACAAGACAGTGAGTGTTTAAAAGGTGGAGCTCACTACAAGAAAAGCTGAAAACCTCTCGGCGTTGATCAATCCCTGAAGGATACATCATGCATTCGACTTGATTAAGCATCGTTGGAGGTGATTGAATGCATATCTGGCCCACACAATGACTCGCGGTGGCCTACCGATGCATCAAAGCAGTGCTGCTTCCCTCCCAGATCGATCCCACATGTGTTGGAGGGCGCCTCCAACCATGGGGCCACACGCGTCCTTAGAGCTCACTATACGAATAAAAGTTTATGCATCAAGTTTTAGCTGCTGAGGTTATGAAACTTCTTAGTTGAGTATATTACGTTACAACTCAACCTTTCTAGGCTCTCATGAAAGCGGAACTGCCGAAACGTCAGCTATTGTGCAATAATGAATGCTGTGACAATAACCTCGTGTTTTCTCATTAAGAAAACAGTAAAAAGCTGAAGTCACTGTGTTGAAAATGTGGTAAGGCTCTAGCGCCTTTATCCAATGAATCCAGGAAGAATCGACGCTACCAGAATTCAACCACACCCATAGAGCGGACCGGAATCCCAGGGAAACAGTGAAGCCTACATGAAAACGTAGAGACCTTCGTGGTCGGTCTTCAAGAAATAGCGGATCGAAATGAATGAAGTAGTGGGACGCTCACAATAGATGATAAGGAGCACCATGAAGGAATTCATGTCATCGCCACCAGGAAGAAGTCTAACTGTATAGGACGAGAACATTCTGAGGGAAATCATATCCAAACATGAGTGGCAGATTAAAGAAGACCGAACCGAAGACGACAAGTGCTCACCGATGGATCGAATAGTTGTGCTGAATTAGCTTCAATTCCTCCAGCAAGAAGATAGGATCGATTCTCCATTACCACTAAGGAGTTGCTCGAGAAGGGAAGGAAAATGAACCTTGGTCCCACTGCAACACGTTCACACGGCTAGTAATAAACGCCAGCTACAGAAGAGCTTTGCAGGGAGATCTACATTGAGAAAGGCAAAAGAAACTACTGGAAGCGGCAGAAAAAAGAGCCAGTCTAAAAATATATCGTGGGGTCTTGCGCGATCCAACGCTCTGCTGTCAGCCCTGATCAACGAAGACAGGATTCCCACGACCGACTTTCTATTAACCTCGGCATTGATCAAGTAATTCTTCGTATTAATGTATAATGTTACTTCCATGTGATTTCTGTGCGGTTGGTCTTTACGTGACATACTTAGTGGAAACCTCATAGAAAGCGGCTCTGAGGAAGGCGAAATCCGCCGAAACGTCAGCTTATTCGTGAATAAAGAACAATAACACCTCGCGTTTGCTCAGCAAAAATACGAAGAAGACAGGATTATCAAAACTTCCCACCATGATATGGAATTCATAACGAAACCGTTTTACACCAACTTTTGCCATTTTATCCGTTTCTGGCCTGACGCCTCTGCTTGAGAAAAGCCTCCTGGAATCCTTTCGCCGAAGTTCAAGCTGTAGCAGAAAACATGAAAAAAGGCACAGTTCCATCGATATCACTTCCGGCTTCCTCAAAGCTAGAAGCCACATGCATCTACTTTTCGCAAGTTCTATGTTAGTCTCGAAAGTAACAGTTTCGAAAGGAAAAACTCCTAGATCAGCAGAGAACGTCGTGCACGCTCATCCTGCGCAAAAGCTTGAACGAAAGTATCTTCATAACTATCGTCTAATGTGCTTGTTGAGTGCACTACACAAGCTATTCACGAAGATTAACCTCTCTTTCATATCGAGGACATTGGACAATGCCCAACCAGCTGAGAGAGCAAGATTTCGACCAGGATTTTGCTGCATGAACCACATTCAAACTGTGTGCAGAGTCATTAAGGTTTGTCTGGAATACCACCTGCCTCTAGTCCTAACTTTGTCCACTATGAAAAAGCGTTTAACGATGTTGAAACGAATGCAATCCTATCATCACTCATGGACCAAGGAGTGGACCCACTCTAGGTATGAACTCTGCTTGACTGTTATCGGAACTGCACTGTGAAAATACAGCTCTTCCATCGACTTCTTATCATACCGATAGAAAAAGGGGTTCGACAAAGCGACACAATATCGTTAAAGCTGTTTTGTGTCGTGCTGTAGTGGATAACGAACTCACACGATTGAAATGAGAAAGGCATACGTATTGATGGGAAATTTCTATCAAACATTCGTTTCGCCGATGACATCGTCACCTTCTCATGAAGTACGAGCGAAGGAGAGACGACGATCAACGAGCTCAACGATGAGGGAAAAAAGATCAGAATACGCATAAATCGAAAGAAGACCCAATTCATGAAAAACCCATGGGGCGAAGGCGAAAAAAGTGAACTAGATGGCTCTCAGATTGAAGAGACCACCTCATACGATACCTTGGGCAATCAATGAGCATGGAGAACAACATAATGGAGAAACAAGACAGGTGAAGGAGAGCAGATTGGGCTGCATTCGTGCCTCTCAAAGAAGTCACCGACTAAATGAAGGACCCGAAAATTCGCGCTCATCTCTTCGATTCTACAGTCCTCCCGGCACTCTGTTATAGTGCAGAGATGTGGGTTGATACTTCAGCAACGTCAAGAATACTTCGCACAGCTCACAGAGCGCCTGAGCGATGTCTTTTGAAAGGTAACCGGCACTCTCAATATTTAGCCGGGATACGAAGCTCTGTTTTTCGAAATCTGCTACATGTTCAGGATCTAAGAGAGTATGCATCGATAGCGAAACATAGATGGCCGGTCACATAATGAGAAGAACAGGCGACAGATGGACGAAAGGAATTGTGGAGTGGACTCCACAAGAACGCGAATGTCCCTAGGACGGCCACCTACACGTTGAACGGACGTGTTCGTAGCCAAAGTTAATCGGCTGTACTGGTAGCTGCATTGGTTCTATAGATCACCCCGCACAATCCTCGAAAGAAACCACTACCATGGACGACGACTGTCAGGGAAAGAAAAAATGGCAAATATGCCGGGTTCGCCACAACTCGTGAAGACGGATCGTCCAATTATCCGGGTAACTTATACCTACCGCACATGTTGTGGAGGGCATCAGCCGAAAAAACGCCATTATTCGCTTGAAAATGTACAAAGCAAAAGTTTCCTTCGGAGAGAAATTCATTGACCAAGAGTACTTTGTGACTGTTATTTTATTCCAAAAGCAATTTTTATCACCAACAGGAGACATTGCTCAACTTGTAGCCAACCTGAAATAAAAAATAGAGCTCTCGGCGTTGATCAGTCCCATAAGGATGCGCCATGCGTTCGCCTTCATTAAGCACCATTTGGAGATGATTGAATGCATATTTGGGCTTTACAATTAATTGCGGTGGCCTACCGATGTATTGAGCCAATGCTGTTATCCCCCCAGTCAGATATCGTACCAATTTGCCGACCTCGGAGGTATGGAAGGCTTGGTGAGCCATGGGTGTGGAGAACGATTCTACGTGTGTGTTGCGGAGCGCCTCCGACCACTGCGCTACACACGCCCTATAGCTAGCTAACCTTATTGATAAAAATAATAATCATTAGAATCTAAATATTGTTGTAAATACTCCTTAAGTTCGTTTGTTCCATTATTATAAAAAAACTAAGTTTACAGAGCCTACGTATTTCTGAAGGAACTTCTACTAGCATCTTAGGAATAAACGATGGGTTGAAGACAATTTAAGAAAATGTTTAATGTTTCACGAAACGACACATATAAAGGGATGATTGTATTCTTACGACAACGATGTTTCTTAGTAATGTCGGTGGTAATCCGCTATGGAACTTTACAGATTCACAGAAAGCAGCAAATTCTTAGATTCTGATGCGATTTCTGAAGACTAAAAGCCTTTAGTAGATTTTCAATTTATGTTGCAGTAAACTAGGGAGCATTACGAGGATGACACCGTCCAGAGAAGACGATGAGAAGGAAAGAAAAAGTGACACAGTAGCCTTTTCGAATTTAAAGAAAAATTAAAGGGACAACGACAACATCGAGAATCTGACCAGTCGTGCAGGAATTTTAAAGTTGAAAGAAATGGAAAAGCTCTCACTACTACTTTTTTCATCTTCAGTCTGGAGGTTTTCGTTCGGGAACTGGATTCTGTATCGATTATAATGAAGATTTTGCTGGCGGTAGAGTCCTGCTAATGTCTAGTCATCAGACTTTAAAAGTCACCACAGCATCACCTTTTCATCTAAGTTTTATCGCTCCTGGTACAAATCAGATTCTACCGCACGTTGAGGTAAAAGGCATTTAAGAAAGCAGAAATACTTTGAAGTCGATCAAACTTTCTCGAGTAAACCCTCTCTGAAGGTTAACAACTCTCACTCGACCCTAACCAAGTCGTTTCGTTCCTTTTATTCCCTCTATCCCCACTCCCTTCTCCCTCTTTTCCCTCCGCCCCTCCTACCCTCCTTTTCAGTTCTCTCTCTCTCCTTCTCTATCCATCTCTCCCTCTTTCTTTCTCTCTCATTCACACATCACCATCAGATGGTCGTTCTCATTTGTGTAACTGCCGTAAGGACGCCCGAAACCTAAAGAAAACATCAATTACCATGTGCTAATATTCTGTAACAGCAATTAATTAATTAATTAATTAATTCTGTGGCATTCTATCAAAGTTATATTTCGCAATATATACTCTGCCGTTAAAAAGAGTAGGCAGTAAATAATAAATTAAAATTATGAAAATTACTATATTGAGATACTTGCTTTAAGATTAAGAGACTTTCACAAAAATACTGTTATTCACTTAAGAGAATTCTTTAATAGGTTGGATTTTAGAAGTGCTATCGCTCATACACTGTCAAAGTCCCGATGGAGTACGTGACCAACGGCACCCATGAAATTCTACGACGTCGGTGATGTGGAACTTTCTAAAACTCAGACAAACGAAACTGTTCTCTCTATGTAGGGCCGAACGTATTTTTGCTACTTTTCTCGCATTTTCGAAGTGAACGTTGCTGTCCGATTTCTGTCCTTATAAAATTAACCTTATAACCTTTTCTATCTTTCTATCCCTATAAAATAAATTTATAATTTCTTATTTTTATATGAGAAATGGTGGTCTGTTTAGTCACAGGTCTAGGACTAAGGACAGACTAAAAGCGAAGTTGTACTTGAACGAACACATGTTTGCACACATATGGAGAGGCAATCATGATTATAGACGCTGCATTTTACTACTGTGTGCACTCAATGAGAAAGAAGATAGGGAATGGAGAATGGCCTGCAGCAAATAAGCTTTGTGTACACAATGGTGAAGTAGGTCAAGCTACCCATGGTTATACGCAGCTATTAGTGCTAAACTTGAATAGTATTCGTAAACTCTGTCGCGAAAATAAAGGGCATGGTGACAAGTTCTGATTACCGCCGGGTCATTCGAACTACATTGGTTTATTGGGCGGATGTGGCACACAACAGAGACGGACGAAGATTTCACTGCCGCCCTCCTAGACTGCACGCTTTCCGTGGATTTGGTGTGCTCGATAGAATCCGCACAAATGGAAGTACAGCAATGTAAATAAGAATGAATATGATTGCTTGTATTTCTTTACAAGTCTCAAACCAAATACGTGGTCGCTTTTAGATTTCCACGTAACCACCTGTCCTTGGAACTGGTGACACTTTGCGCAACTTTGCGACGGAGCGTCGATCATAGCCGTTTATATAATGGAGATTAATGGGTTAAATCTAAGGCGAAGCCACCGTGGCTAGAGCAAAAAGACATTTATTTTAATTATACATTTGTTAATGAAATGGGAGTTATTACTGTTGTTCAAACGTTGCAACATACTTGCAGTCACAGTTGCTTCTGACGGGAGATCCAGTGAAACACCCGGGTGAGTTAGCGCATTATGATAATTCTAACGTTTCAATATCGAAAAAGCAAAAAGCAGAAAGGGTTAAGTCAGAAATTTATAGATTTCGAAATTGCAAGAAGCTCATCCATAGTTGAAATGGGGTGCTTCCAATTATCGGATACACTGGAAAACTGAGAAGTCCACGTATCTTTGACAAAGAAACACCCCGGTAGAAGGTAGAACTAGATTTGCTATAACATTGCTTTTAGTAATTTTCTAGCAAAATAATCCTTAACCGTGCACCAGAATCCTACAAAAATACATGTTGTGGAATCGACAAATAAAGCTGGGATAGATTAAAAACATTTCAAGAATGGGTATTTTGAACTTGTAGTTCAACTATCAAATTCGGGTCAAGTGTTTCTGAAAGGTAAAAATAATTGCAAAGGATAAAACACACAGCTCTCAATACTGACCAAAATCTGAGGAATACACTGTATTATTATATTATTCGACTTTGTCAGGCACCGTTTGAGGTGAATGAATGCATATTAAGCCTGCACAATAGCATGAACTACTCCACGGATGTATCGAGTGAGTGCTGGTATTCTCTTGGACAATTTATATCTTATCTCCTACCAATTTCTGAGCTCGGAACGATGGGTTGAAGCAGCAACCTACGTGTGTGCTGCAGGGTGTTTCCGACCACTGCTCTACACGTGGCTACAAAAATGGGTGGCAATCATAATGTTTGCCTCATGCACCAGTCTAGCTTTCATCGAACAGAAAAACGTTGAATAGCATTACGTTACCTGACCACTCACCTTTCCTCTCTCTCTCTCTCTCTCTGTTTTGCTTTCTTCAGTCTCTTTGATAGAGACCAGAAGAGGTCTATGCTATCCTCTTCAGCTTCAACTTCTTCATTGCCATTAGATGAGATGTCGATCGAGATTGAAGTTGATGCCGTCGTCTGCCCACATAATAAAGATGGGTGAGAAAGAAAGGAAAAGGAAACGAATTGAAGAAACCAGTAAAAGAGGTATAAACTCAAAATGTTCGGCTTTGGGTTGAGGTTATCTTATAGTATGAAAAGATATAAGAAACGCCACAATACATCAGGGAACAAAATTTTAAATTCTGATAAAAATTTGTTCGCAAAACTATAGTAAAAAATGTAACATGTTGCAGAAAGATTAAACCTTTAAAGATATATCAAAGCCTCTTCTATAAGGTAACGACACTCTCAGCCCTAAAAGTCCTCTTGCTATCGAAAATTTTTTATTTATTACCAAAGAAACCAGAACTACCGTGCTTAATCCGCGGACAAGTTCTACAGTTTTTCAGCCTGCGCAAATCGGCGATGTTCGTTTATGAGTGAAAGGTCTCTTGTGCGAAAAGAAACAGCGCAATCGGTCCGCCACCACAATAAACTCATAAACAACTTCTATCTCGTGTAATGGTTTTTGGATTTTCAGTTGAGAACTGAAAAAGTTTCCAATTCAAGAAAAAAGTGGCGGTTCTTCAACTCGTTTCCTTCCTCAATTTCTCCAAGTGCTCATGTAGGTGAATCCATATTTACATGATGAGCGAAAGAACTGAATGGGTGGGAAGTTACTGTAAATCAAGATTCTTGGTGCTTTCGTGATGAAAGAAACCGGCACATCTCTTTATCTCTCTCACACACACCCACTAACCCACCCATACGGCTAGTTCTCACTATCTGTTCTTTATTCCGTCGGAACGTCTTTTCATGAAATATCGATTGTGCATTCACTTGTTGCTGACCAGTTCACTTATTTTGCCTATTACAACAATCGTCGTCGTAGAAATGTTGAAGATACGTACATCCTTGAAAACTATATATAAAATATGTTTTGATCCCATTAATAATCCCAGTGGGCCCAAGCTACCTAGGGAATGGCCTCACCCAGCTCTGTGCCCACCAAGCCGTTGATTCCTACTTGGTAGAGAATGTGGTACCAGACGTGTTTGCGACAAACTCGCTGTATTCCCTAGCTATAAAATTCGCGATGAAGACTAAAAATCCTTAAGCTCCAATTTAGCACTCATGCAAAAAAAGTCCGAGGACCTTGGTAGGTAGTGGATACAAGGAGAAGAGTCGAATGCAAGAAGTGACGAGCATATCAGTTCTTGAAACAAATATGTCTAGAAAAGCTCTAGAAAATTGTACACTCGGTTATAAAGATCTCTTCAATTACATCTATGTTGAGTGGTAAATCATTTCAATATAAATCTTCAGGAATAATTTGAGGTTCAGCAAGTGGTATAAACAAAAGTATGCACTTAATCCATACACCTTATATATATATATATATATATATATATATATATATATATATATAAAGTGGACGGATAATAGTGTCGCACAGTGGTCCCGATCATCACGAGGGCGGTGCTTGTTCGATCCCTCACCGTGCTCACCAAGTCTCTCAACCCTCAAGGGTTGGGAAATTAGTACCGGATTTTTCTGAGAAATGCTTTGTTTTTGTACTCCAATTAGAAACGCTCTAAAGCGGCTATCTCAGGACTCCAAAGAGAATCGGCTCGACTAGCGTCTGACGACAATCATGAAAATCATCATGAAGCAGCCGATTTCAAACATAAAATGTTCAAATTTTTTGTCTATGATGGATGCGAGGAAACGAGTCGAATAAGAAAAGTGCTGAAATCCACACAGTTGATGTAAAAACGGATCATTGTTCGGCATTGATCAGTTTTTTAAGGATGAGCCATGCATTCGACTTCATTCATGTCATCGCAGAGATGATGGAGTGCATATCTGCCCTATACAGTAATTTGAATTAGTCTACCGATGTATGTCGATATTGAAGTATTGAAGCCTGTGTTTTTATCCTTCCACAGCAGTCTAGTACCAGCTTGTCAACTCCGGTAGTATATTACAGAGTAGACGACGGAACGGTGGACCGTTCTTTTATTAGCAAGCACATATAGCAACTGTAGCTATTATGAATAAACAATGATGACAATAATAATAATAATAACAATAGTAGTAATGATCACAATGGTGCTGAGATATTTGCAGAACTCGGGACCGCATGTCTCTGTGGTGGGGGACGAACGTGCTATTACCTTTTCCGAGGGCTAACGCGTTCACCGCCACACCACGCGGGTCCCTCGTTTCGCCTCTCTCAGCTATAATATATAATAATCTTACAATAATAATAATAGTAATAATAATAATAACTGATGACTGTAACGATAAGTGAGGATATCGACTGATGGCTAGCAGGGAATTTACCATCTAAGTGATCGGATAGTTCAGCTGCAATACATGTTAAGGCCCAAAATGCGCTTCTCCACTCATTGTCAGCTTGTTGATGACGATGTCGGAGAGGAGAGTGCGGTGGCGCGTCTTCAGATCGGAATCGCTTCCGAGACGGTTAACATCCGACCTGAATTCAGATCGAATCCGTGCCTGAGATGTTCGCTAAGAATGCGGCCTAAGAACCGGTGTTAACCCACTGATCCAATTAATATCAACGGCGAAGTGGCTATATTCACTGTCACTTCACACCATTTTCTTCAACATTCTATTGCAATATACGTATTGATTTTTTCACTCGCAAACCATTATCTAAGAAGCGATGAGTTCTTTTAAGAAGCAAATAGGTCTTCTTCCTCTTAAACGTATCCCTTTTTTTTCTCGCTCCATTGCTCACACTTTTACAGAATATTTTCCTCAACTTCCACCCTCGTTTTTTGAAATTTCCTAAAGGTTAATTTATGCAAATATTTTTATGAAGTACATGTGCGCATTGCTTTCTCCTTAGTTGTCATAAATGGCACAGTCTTAAGAATAACTTGAATTTCTTAACTTTAACTTATTATTTACAGCCTACTCTTTTTAATGGCAGGGTATATATTGCGAAATATAACTTTGGTGATGCTGAGATATTTGCAAAACTCCGGACTGCAGGTGTCTGCGGTAGGGAACGAGCGCGCTATTGTCCTTTCCGGGGAGTAACGCGTTCACCACCACACCATGCGGGTCCTTCGTTTCGCCTGTTTCTCAGCTAGTTCTATTGATCTTTTGCCATCAGCAATCACCCTTCAGCGGCATTGATCTGAGGAGCTGAGAGACAAGCAAAACGAAGGACCCGCATGGTGTGGTGGTGAACGCGTTACTCCCCGGAAAGGACAATAGCGCGTTCGTTCCCTACCGCAGACACCTGCAGTCCGGAGTTTTGCAAATATATCAGCATCACTGAAGTTAAATTTTTCAATTATTTATTTTTATATGACTCGCCTTCACGTCTACTGTGCGGATCCCGGCACTTCTTACATTCGATTCGTTCCCTCACACCCATTGTCCATGAAGATCTCCCATCTTTTACGTGTGGCTTCGATTGCTGCTTGAGAATTTTCATTTTCACCTGAATGTCGTAGAATGCTGGTCAACCAATTCTCTCAGGAGTCCGGAGATAGCGAAACTAGAACGTTCCCAACTGGATTGCAGAGAGCAACTTTTTCCAAGACAAGTCCGGTACCAATTTCCCAACCCCAAAGGGATTAGAAGCTTAGTTTGTCCAGAGTGGAATCGAACTAGCACCATGCTCGAGACGACTGACATCACTGCCATCACCGCCACTGTGCTATTCGTCCCCTAGCTGAAAAATTACATATAATATAATTTTCTCGGTAAATTTTAAAAAGTGGTGGCTGCGAATTTCCTTCTTCGAAATTTTTCACCAAAACTTTTCTAATAAGCTTTTTTTGCGTTAGATGAGCCGACATCGTACATTGTGCGGAAACCACCACTTCAACTATTCGATTCATTTTCTCGCATCCATCCTATTTTCTATCTCGTCCTTTCTCTCTATCTCTCTGTAAAATTTGGAAATAGCGTTTTTCGAATTTGAAAACGCTCGTTTTTCTTCATAAATTTTGAATGAAATCCTGCTCTTTGCCTGTATCACTAGTTCTCGAGTCATCCTAGCGAATGTCCAAATTCTTCTCTTCCGCCTGCCATATTTTCACCGTAGCGAAAAAATCCGCTAAGCGAATTTTGAACCCTAAGAAGGACTTTCTATCAAGCTCAGCATTGATCAATAATTAATCGTTTGCTTGATGATATGCGAATTACGAAAGCAGGGATTTTAGAATGTACATGAACAATTCCGCTCAATAGTCTTCCTGTCGAGGCGTGAAGTGGACTGACTTCTCGGCCCGTGTTCGAGCACGGTATTAAATGGTGCTTTGGGGTTCATTAACTTAAAAACGAATTGGCCAGCAAGGAATATCTTCTCCAAGCAAAATGCAAAATAACGAACCCTTTTTCGTGGGATTAGTAACGATTCCGGTAGTTTAGCATTAGAGAACAGCTTACAACACCCACACTTGTTCTCGTCTTCGCTATATCGTCTACAATGCCCAATCATCATTTTCTGTTTTTATCATGAGTTTTATAAGAAAAAGCATTTCTGACAAAAGGAGTTCACCATCTCGAACAAACTGAAATGATTCATTCCTGGATACGACACCCTTCATGGTTCCATTTTTGACTCTAGTCTTTTCTGCCTCGGTGCTTTGACAAATGATAAACGGTAATTCATCGTTCAACAGTATTGCGTTGAAAAAAATACCCAATAGGATTATTGTGCGATAACACCCATCGAAGGCGAGCTGAACTGTCACTCTTGTTTGAGTCGAGATATACAGTAATCTATATATGAAAGTTCAGGATCCTTCCAAACGGAAAGGAAGAAGATTTATAGCACTTTTTTGGTTTCGAAAACGTAATTTCCATGAGCAAGCTCCTCATTATGGTGCCGTAAATCTTCACCAGTATTTCAGTAGTTATCAATTCATGCGAGTTCACCGAACTTGTTCACCATCGCAGTTATTTTACCAGTTATTTAACAAGCCAGTTAACTACCGTATCCTTGCCGTTCTAATTCAAAATCGCATAAAGAGTTCGCTTTCGCTGAAATCCTAATCGTCTCTCCGCCGTTGAATGTTTCCCCATTGTTCCAGATTACCTAGTAATTTTAGAAAGTATTAGAATTGTTACGACAAAGAAACTACAACTATAGTCAAAAGGAATGCATAGTCATGAGACCATTTGTTGCTTTACCTTATTTTACGCTTCTGGATATTGATTTTGTTATTCAAAAGCACATTTCTCTGGTTTTTCCTCAGTATTCAGTGTCTTGCTGGATAAGCAAGATGAACACTAATGTCTCCTTCCTGCGGAGTACATTACAAGCTCTTCTAGATCAGTTTGCACTGCTTTTCCACGTTTTTCATCTTTTCTTTCCTATGTCATGTAAAACAGCATAAGAACACCATTTGGTGTTGAACCATCTCTTATGGATGCACCATAAGATTTGAACTCCACCAAGCATTACTAAAGATGGCAGCATGCACATTTTTCCTATATAATGAGTTTTGGGGATCTATGGGTGTGCCACGTCAGTGTCTTTATCCTCCCAGATAAGCTTGGTACTAATCCTGAAGGGATGGAGGCTTGATTTTCACTTGGTGCATGATCGAGCCAATAACTCTGTGCTTGTTATAGATCAACTCGAACCACTACGCTACACATGCTCTATGGCCTAATTGTACGGATACCCGTGAACCTTTTTTTGCAGTCAAAGTTGTCGCGCTGTTCGAAACGTAATACATAGTCATCGATATGGCGTTTTTACCAAGGCAGTAATATTTCAAATAATATCCACAAGGCCTTAACAACTTATTTACTCCTTGCTCTTTCTTTATGGCCATGTGCGAAATGAAATGTCATGGCAAGCTACTATGTGAAACCAGAAGGATGCTGAAATATAAGCAGTACTCCAGATATGGGTGTGGATCTCAGGATTTCAGGACCCCACGTGAGCTTAGAACCCGTGAATACGTTTTCCTGGGGCTCACTTGTTATCCACTGTATCGCCGAGGCTCTTACTTTGCTTTCCTCTCAAACGGGTTTTTTACCCTAACAATGCTGTCAACAATCAATCGTGAATGGGAATGATCTGTGAAACACAAATCGGTAACAAAGTCGGTGAATTTGAAGCTGCAGTAGAAATCCAGTCGAAATCGTAGTGTTCTAATTTTTATTTTCAAGGTTGATCGCTGGTAGAGCAGATAAAATGAAAACATGATTGAGAGAAAGATAATGCAAGAATCTCAGTGGGTGTGGTGGACGGCACGTGAGCCTCCGGAAAGGGCAATTGCTTGTTAGGAGCCCAGTTGAGGTCTCAGTCATGCTCATATCTCAGAATCCTTGGGGTTATATTATCGTTTACAACCGAAAATGGTTGCACATGTAAAGAAACCACTTGCTACGGATATTCGATGTTGACCGAACGGACATGGAAACTGGTTCAATTAGACTTCATTTTAGTATCGTACAGGACACAAATATATGTGTGAGATCACCCAACTCGTTCATGTGACAACTCTGGAACCGGTTATCTTCTCGCGATGCTGGAACCAAAAGTGTTTGGCGGAGAAGAGAAGCGACTATGAACTTGACCTGAGATGCTGGTGGATTCAAGGGATGGTCTCCCTGTTTCTATCAAGCCAAATCTACTTATGGCTTTCTCACTTTTGTTTAGAATTCCATCTTGCACGTCGGTACAGCTAAACTCTGAAAACTCGAAAAGCTGACATTGAGCACACCAAGAAATTAAGGCTGAACCCAGCAACCTATCCGTAAATATCTATCTCTGAAACAAACAACAATAAATAACAAGCGTTGGAGTTTTAACTTCGAACTGGTCCTGATAGATGATATTTGGTAGCCAGAAAGGAGACGGAAAGGCTTTTAAAGCTCCAAAGCTTTCATAAGCTATCAAAATCTGTGAAGACTGTAATGATGATTTATGCCTACGCATGCAACGAAAGCTGTTTCTGGAACCAAATGATGCGGTCTAAGAAGAAGTGTTCTGAAAACATGCAATAGTAGAAGAATCTGCGTTTGCCCGAGAATTGCCATGAACAACAGTTCCTTTGAACCAGTAATGGGTTGTGTTGAAATTAGCCGCTTTATGGTTGGAAAGGCTTGTACCAAGGGCTGCCCTAACAACCTTTATCACTTACGATCAGAGTTCAGAGTCAATTTGTTAAAATACCGAGACCAAGTTGTGCGATGTCAGATTGGAGAATTTCTGCAGGGACTATCATACCTAATCAGCGACATCAATGGCATGGTTGACCTTAGGAAAACGGATAGAAAATTTGATACAAACAAGATAAGAGGGCCGTATCTTTGAACTATTGAATTGGTTGGCAAACGTGAAATATAGGGGCTTCTGGCAACTACTCGTTTAACAGTGCACGTGCTAATACCGTCTGTGCTACTCAGTAAGACATCATCTGTTTTCTACAAATTTTTTAGTAAAGTCATACTTATATGAAGTGGTAGAACGTCGGTGAAAGGACAAGCGAAGCTCGGAAAAGAGTTGGATTCAATACGGTGGAATACATCAAAATGATAGATCATATTCTATGGCTGCGAAACGTATAAGATAACACAGTAATACAGATGTGTTCCATCGACATGAAAAGCCCTCATTTCAGAAGAAGCAGCCCAATAGATTAACTACACAATCAACAATTTGTCTTCCTGCAATGATAGTCAAGGTAGGAAAGAAAGAGTTCTACATGGCATTGTCATCCCTCCGAAAATTTTCAGCTTCACTCTTGGAGATATCATGGGAAAGCTGAAATAAGGATGTGTAATAATGAAGGTCGATAATCTATTCAATCCTCATTAGTTGATGGCTAAGCCCTTAAAAAACAATGAATTACCCAGCCCGAACGAATTCTGGCCGATTTCGATAGCTTGTGTGGGAAGATCGTTGTTCGGATGAAACTCATTAAATCGATCTGCATAAAACATGATTTGTTCATGATTTCTCATTTCAAAGCAGAAAAGTTCCTCGAATGTTCTTCCTATGTGTTTCTGTGTCGGGATATAAGTAGGATGAACGACGTAGCTGCAGATATCAGGAAGAAGAAACTGAGAGCATACAATATTATCGAAGACATAGTGTGGAAGATGAAGCACATTCTGTTTTGTGCCCAGCTGTTTGAATCTACGACTTTTTTATCTTTAATGTATATCTCGCATGCATAAATACCACGTAAGAAAAACGATGGATGAGCCAGATTTATCGAACGTTCTATCGATGAGACAACGGTGAGAGTGCGCTATTTCACGCAACAGAGAGGAAAGCCAGAATTTCGACTGCTACTTGCTTACTTGAATACATAGATGGCCCGTCTTCACTGGTGATGTGGATCTCAAAATAATTACCATTTTTTCCTCTTGAGCATGGGTCGTCGATGATGGTAGTATGTTTCGAACTTGGCAACGTCGCGGGAGCGGTGAGCGACAGCGGTGATAAAAGTTAGGAAATTTGTGGGTTTAGGTAAGACGTAGAAGGTCAATCGAAAAACAGAAGGAAAGCCACAGACCACACTCAGAATTTGTCGCTAAAAGTCTTTTAGAAAAAAACAAATTGCTTTTCCTTCGTATACCACGACGCAGGAGTTACCAAGAAATCGGATGCTCACTTTTCGCGTTCTCGATCCGCGAGGACCCATTACGCAACTTGAACACAGTCTAGATCTAGATGAATATGCCCTTTCAGATTAACGAAAAGAGGGTGGCGCAGGTCTTCTTTTAGACATAGGTTTGACCAGAAAGGAAACGGAAAAATTTGAGAGTTTAGTGAGCTATGTTATATATCTTAATAAACGAGAGTTCCGACCAAATACTGGTGCTTCATTAGTACTGAACCTACAAACTTCTCACGGATTTCCTTTGTTTACGAAAAGAATCGGACATTTATGGTTGGAATTATATGAATCAATACTGGTTTTCCCCATTTTCATCGGGTACGCTTCAAGATTAAACTAGGAAAATGAGGAGGACGGGGTTTTCTATAAGGATTTGAAGCGGTTCCATAGGGAAGATCGTGCCTTCTACTAGGTAATCATTGCCGACACTAATGGCAAGACTGACTCCCGGGAAGACCACCATGTAATGAGGACCAAAATCGTTCATGAGAACTTGCAGTTCCAAAAGCAGTCCTTTCAAAATTGGACTAGAGAGTTGCCACAAGAGAATGGTAAAGCGAAAGTAAAGCAGTATTATAAACCAAAACTTCTGTCCAAATGATGTGGCCGTTGTGGCAACATTGTGCACGAAATCGACCAGAGTTGCCCGTTCGCAAGATTTTCACACAGAGAAAACAAATTTGCAGTGTGAAATAAACGGAATGTCGAAACTATTCCGAACTGGGAGTTCTTTCGTTCTTCACGTAGTATTTGAAAAGATACCTTTCTGGACAACATCGATGAAGAATTCGACCGACTCATCTTCGTATTGTGTTAAAACTAACAAGAGTTTCACACCTGGATTAAGTCATCTGTTTCTATAAACCCTATTTAACCTATCCGAATAACGCATTACGTTTGTGAGAAAAAACATAGAGATAAGTTAAGCGGAATATGTTTCTTCGATTGGGCTGTCAGATGCGACTAATTGTCAGCTTGAAACAAAATGCTTGACTTCATACGATTTTGCCATGCTGGACTTTTCCGTGTTGCCACAGAACAGGTCTCAAACTTGTGGAATTAAGCCGTTTACAACAGTAATAATGCAATGAGAATGAAATGGTTAAAGCAGGACCGGCGACAAGACAATAAAGGATCCGCGAGGACAAGATAATAAGAGAGAGGTTACCCTTGAGGTAAGGGAATAGCTTGCCATAGGCTGATGGAGTAAGTATAATGACACGACGACTTGAAGTACTTGATGTACAATTGTCATAAACAAAACAGTAGTAACGGTACAAGGAGCTTAATATGCTAAGTGGTACATATGTGGTTGCAATAGCCTTAACTTATAAAACATATAAGGAGGCACCTGTGGTGCAAGGATATTCTACGGATAGAACAGTTGGGCTAGCGACGAGGAAGGCGACTGCATGGAGTGACAACGTATTAAGCAGGATAAATCACACATCATACAAATACATCAACGGATTTCTATGGATTTTGGCATAACGGAATGATAAGTAGATAAATTAATGTGGCAATAGAGGCATTCATAGAGGAATTGCAGAATGCGCATGTATTTCACATAGTTGCTAAAATAAAAACGCACGGCGATTACAGTATGATTGACAGTAGCTTTAGTATGTCAATAAAGCAGGAGTGCGAGAGTTAGTTAACATGACATCAAGGAGAATAAGAAAGTAATGTAGAAGGGTGCTGGCGATCTGTAGGCGTCTGAAGGCAAATGACACTACCACAAGCGGCGGCTAAGCTTTAGAATAACGTTTGCTAATGCGCGTGTTAACATGTTTTGAAATTGGTGAGCTTACACGAGATTGATAAAAGTTTTTATTTTGGGTAATGTTTCTACGCCTTTGTAATCATCAGAGCTGGCGATCCGAGTCGGTGGTCCACAGTTTTTGGCGGTCTCGATGTGGCGTCTTCGTTGTCATACCGAGACGGAACCTTCTTCAGCGAACACTGAACCAATGACGGATGCCCAAAAGGGACGATTGTTGTTGATATGATAATCCATTGGTAGTAGTTTGTTTTTTAATGGAAAATCCACTCTGCATCAGTCGACATAGAAGTCGCCACATCGAGATCACGAACAACTGTGGATCATCGACACGGAGCATCGGCTCTGATGAAGACGAGGACGACGCAACGTTAAAAAACGGTGTTACTTTTATTCTTTATTCACGAATAAGCTGACGTTTCGGCGGATTTCGCCCTCCTCAGAGCCTGGAAAGGTCAAGCTGACGGCAATCTATTCGGTCAAACGCCTCAACGCTAAACAAAAATTTCAATAGTTGCCAGGATCGACTTTCTATTAACCTCGGCATTGGAATACGAATGTGTCGTTTTCTTGTTCAGCAATCGCGAGGTTTTAAACAGCATACATTTACTTCCATAGAAAAACACAATAGAATACAACGCTAGCTGACGTTTCGGCAGTATCGTCTTCTTCAGAGCCTGGAAGGGCATACTGATATACAGTCTACTAGGCCAAACGCTTCAATAACACTTACAAAAAGACGAAAAACTCTTTGGTAATTACATGATCAACAACTTCTCGAAAAAAAAAACCCACCGCTTTTTCGTGACATCCAATGAGGAAGTTTAGAACAGCTGATTATAGTCGCATGTGGTTGACGACTGCACCATCCCACATCAAAAATCGATGCGAACATACGGGATCAGGTCGCGTATGACCTCCGGGCATTCGCCCCTGCTATTCATTGTAGGATTTTTGGCATTTATCCAAAAAGCCTCAAGAAGTTTTCGCGCTGGTGTTTTGGACTCCTGTGCAAGGATATTGACTTTTACTTCAAAATTGTCTCCGCTGTGCTTTTGTATCCTATGCGTGCCTAGTGGGGTGCTTCGTCTTAGTTTTCGTTTGCATCTAGGTGTTCTTTTACACGGATACACAAAGGTCTGCCCGTTTCGCCAATATATTCATCTCCGCAATTATTACAAGAGCTCAGGGATATGGTACCTGAACTCATGCAATCACCGTACCAGCCGTAAGGGCAAATTACGCAATTTGTTGTTTCACACAGACGGTCGTACAGGCGGTTGCAAACTAATTGGCAACGTAGAGTAGCCGGTGGTATTTCAACTATCGCTACCGATTCCTCTAGAATTGCCCTTCTTAAGCATCGTTTTATAGCTGCGCTTACTTCATCGCTTATAAAAGGCAACATGAACGGGACTTTCTTTTGGCCAAGTGTTTCGCGTGGGCGCGTCGCTCTCCTTGTAAACTTATCTCGTGGGGTTAGTATTTCGTAGCCATTGGAGATGGCTATTTGCCGAGCCAAGTCGCCCGACTCTTCCTTTAGTTCCCTGGTAGTGCACACAGAGGTGGCTGTTCGAAACACATTTCTCACAATCGCCCTCTTTGTGTGTGAAGGGTGGGAAGAAAGGAAATGGACAAGGATGTTCTTGTTACTTGGCTTTCGATACCACTTTGTCAGGTAACCGCTGCTTGATAGGTTTATTTGAACGTCCAAAAACGGAAGCCAGTTTTTTCTCGGTTTCCCCGGGTGAACTTTATGTACTCGGACTGCTCATTCAATAATTCAAAGCATTTGTCCATCTCCTCCTGCGTAGAGAAGACGACAAAACAATCATCTACATATCTGCAGTAGAGTAGTGGCCGGAGATCGAGAACAGGAGCATCTATCTTAGACATGAACACAATGGCAAGGCTTGGTGCCAATCGCTGTCCCATTGCCAGCCTCCTTATTTGTGCGAAATATTTCCCAGACCATCTGAAAATCGAGCAGTTTAGGCACTCCTTTAAGAGAGCCATTAGCTGCTGGATGGACAAGCCATGCATATTTATTCTTCCTTCATGTTCAACAAGAAGTTCGAAGATGGCTTGCATTGCGGAGTCATTCGATACGTTGGTGTACAGTGCGGTAACGTCGAAAGACTCCATCACGTACGCGTTATTGGGATACGCGTTACGTAGACGTTCTAGGAACATTTAGGTGTTTGTGAGGTGAGCTGGAATGTGGTTAAGCAACTGGGTAAGTATCAGACTTAAAAACCATGTTATCCTATCCGTTTGCCCGTCTACACAGCTGATGATCGGTCTAACCTTAAATGATGGCGGATTGGTTGACGAATGATCATCAGGTGATACCAACTTATGTGTTTTAATAAGTAGGTATAGGACGGGACATGTTGGTCTATCGATTTTAAAGTGCGAAATAACCGGTGATTTTAAACCCGCAGCCTTTGCCACGCTGACCCATTGATTGCTTAACTTTCGGTATTAACTTTTTTATTCCTTTTCAGAGGATGGGCGATAGAGGGTAGCATCACTAAGACGTTCCTCTGTTATCTCAACATCCAGCTGGCGAGGGATAACTACGAACTCTCCCCCCTTATCACTAACAGACAATCTTATTGTTTTCGAGTTTAGTAATTCTCTAATTTCCCGCATGCCACATTTTTGTGCGGCTGTAAGGTTAGAGATAAACTTTCTATCGCGGTAGTGATCAAGGGTCTTAACAACGCCGTCCGAAAACACGCGGAATTTTATGTCAACTCCATCGTTAGGGTGCTGCTGTCTAAAGAACGTTTTTGGGAAAGGAGATGGTGGTAATGTCGTCGCCTCTTGATTTTTATCTCTATTTGATGTTTCTTGCTTGGCCTGATAGCGGAGTCGATCTTGAAGTTCATAAAGGTTGCATGATAAAAATTTCAATCACATTGAACACAGCTCTGCACACTCACCGCTTT
Organism: Angiostrongylus costaricensis; assembly: GCA_900624975.1. Classification (NCBI taxonomy): domain Eukaryota; kingdom Metazoa; phylum Nematoda; class Chromadorea; order Rhabditida; family Metastrongylidae; genus Angiostrongylus; species Angiostrongylus costaricensis. The sequence continues at coordinate 187,973 of UYYA01003988.1, read as the reverse complement.
CTATGAGTCTTCCACTGAGTATGTCGCGTGAAGACCAACCGCACAGAATTCACATGGAGGCGTAATGTGTCCCTACTCCATCAGAATAACAGACTTATATACTGCCCAATATCACGCGTGATAATCAGGCATTCTTCCCTGCGGTTCATTTTCGGATTTCTGGAATTAATCCAGAGTGCCTCGAGAGTTTTTCGCGCCTGTGTTCTTGATTCGCGTGCAAGGATCGTGACACGTACTTCAAAGTTCTCCTCGTTATGTCTCTGGATCCTATGCGTGCCTAGTGGGGTATTTGGTAGACCTTTGCCGGCTAGGTGTTTTTTATGAGAGATGTGCCATACATTCGACTTCATCAAGCATCATTGGAGGTGATTGAATGCAAATCTGGCTTTCACAATGACTCGCGGTGGACTACTGATGTATCGACCCAATGCTGCTATCCTCTCAGACAAGTCTGGTGCTAATTTGGCAAACCTGGAAGGATGGAGGGCTTGGTGGGCCATGGGCCCGAGGACCAATTCCACGTGTGTGGCGCAGTGGCGCCTCCAACCACAGCGCCACACGAGCCCACGTCGCAACGTTAGCCGAAATAAATATGTTTATCAATGATTATTTTACTACATAACAGTCGATTTGAAATCTGTTTTGCACGGTTAACTTTCAAAGAAACTGCAGAACTTTTCAAATCCTGTATTTTCAAATCTAGAGGTAAAGAGTACGAAGATTTGTAGCATTAGGAAGCTAATTTGACCGTCTCATGGCTGATATGGGAAATCATATACAGCTTTGACCTGCTCATCCAGTGCGTAAACTATCGGACAAAGACGGACAGTTCTTACAAAGACATTACAGAGTCCTTTACAGCTAGCTGCGAAGCCAGCGGGTGAGATGTGCTTCTTCGAAAAGTTTATGTGAAAGCAGTGCAGTAGCTTGTACAGAAATTTCATGCAAATCTGTTTAAAAGCTGATAGACAACATTCGCTATTCTGTGGAGGATGTTCTCTGCAGAAAAAGTGTTGGAGTGATATTGATTTCAAAACAGACCTGTTAGCGACCTGTTCACATACACCATTCCGATTGACAGTTGCTTAGTGAACCAAATCATCGACTTAATGAAGAACATCGATAGATCTCGAATTCATCTTGAAAATGAAAACCTCACCTTCTAGCTTAAAGTCAGTGGTTCTCTCGTTTGTCAGAACTTATCGTATTCCTAGATTGTTGATGTGGAAGTCAGTTGTACGCTTTCTTCTCCTATATGAAAGATTTCACTTATTTCAATCCATTAAAATATGAAAAAACGATGTGGAGCGAATGGAAGAATTGCTAATCCAGGGCGGTAGAAGAAAAGTATGTCTTCGTCTTCCTTGTTCACGAGTTGTATCTGCGTTGATACTCTGCGTGATTTTGCTGGCCGTCTTACTTTTGTGATAGTACAAGCGAAATTCAGAGCACCGAAGCGATGTACGTCAATGCATCCACGTCGTCTGCGTCTTCACCTGAGGAATTCAAAGTTAAAGTTAGTTTTTGATGTTAAGGTTTTCTTCCTTACTTTCTAATTTGAATTTTGAAGCAGGTTATTAACAATGCGTTAATTTATTTTGGGTAGTTTTATTGCCAATACTCCTATCCAGAATCTTAACTGAGAGCGAACCAGTGCCAGTGATCGTCACCGCTCTAAAGCAAATCTAATCGCGAAGTGAACCACCTCTTTCTGATCCACAGAGGTCACCGACCGTCTAAGATGACAAAAGGCTGGAAAAAGGCAATTCGTCAATAAGGATGTTCGAAAAAAGAAAAGCCTGTGTGACGAGCTTTCAACAGGCTAGCCTCGTACAAACAGTGAAAAACTTTATAAAAATAAGTAAATAATAGACAAATAGATAATAAGAACTATAAAATTATCCTCAAAAGCAAGGCTCATTCGGAAAAGTTTCTTGCTATAAAAGACTAGGAGAGTTTCTGAGGCATTAGCTTGTTTAGGAAATATTTCTCTTAAACCTTGCACGCCTTGTTTTTGAACCAGTTAGTGTCTATCTGTTAATATTACATGTTTCATGACTACCTACGTCTGGAATCTCTATCAATTTAAACCAGTTAGCGTCTGGAATCTGCATTATATTGTTAGCCCAATGTTCTATTTCTGATATTACTCCGTATTTCTTACGTAATCCATAGATCGTCCGTCTTCGTAAGCACTACCAGTTCTACTAGTGGCCAAAATACTTGTTATTTTCTTTCCGAATTGACATGTTCATTACTAGTTGAGATCTCGTTATAGCTGCCCTGGCATCGAGCTTTATAAGCAATCACAAGGCGTTCTGGATAGGTAGGAAGCTTGATGACGTCCAACAAAGGTTCTTTCAGAACGCTAGCTCCCGCTGCGACTTGTCGACTGACTAGTTAATGAATATGAAGCACGATTCTGTGATTCTGTATTAAATTCTAGATATTCAGCTCTAACGCAGATAAAAGATCAAGCGAATCTATAGAAATTCTACATAGCAGCCCGCTTATTCTGAATCTTCTTCACATTCGTAGTACCTCGTAGCTAATGTGCTGTGTCACATAAGAATCCACATTATTATATAATAGAAGCGAATAGGTAAATGAAAGTTCTTTTCAGGTGCCGAAATCGCGCAAAGAAAATCGACTTCTGAAGAGTGGCTTCGTTGACGACAACAACGACCACCTCTGCTACCTCGAACTTTCGATTGTGTGGCCGGCTGCAGTGTGCGCCGTGTTGTCGATGTTGCTTTTCATTGGTCGGTATTTTTTATTAAACAAAGAAAAATCCGCCTTGTATGATTAACAGGACGCTTCTGCAACACTTCCAGTAGTTCTTAAGGCCAACCTTCTATTAAATTGCTTAGAATAAAATGAACGTTTTTAACCATGTTATTTAAAATGGCACAACTTGCTTCAAACAAAATTTTATTGACCAAATAAAAACCATTTGAATCTACATATTCTTGCCAACAGAAAACAAATGTATTTATTTCCGTTGCTTAAAACTTTGGAGCTCTGAAAGAGATGGATTCCTTGAAGGGATTTTTTCCAGCATTGTGATTGGTAAAGCGTTTCTCGGGCAGGTAGTAGTCAAGATGTTTCACGAAGTGATGGTCGGTGAGCGAGAGGTCTGTTGAATATGGCGGGCGAGGCAAAGCTTCGTAACGAAACTCGTTCAACTCCTGCAGCGCTGGTTCCGCAACATGACGCCGGGCCTTGTGGCAAGGAAGGATAGGTCCTTTGCTGTTGACTAATGCCGGTCGTTGTTGTTGGAGTTTACGGTGCATTTTGTCGATTTTTGGCAATACTTCTCTGGCGCAATAGTTTCGCTTGGATTCAAAAAGCTATGATAAATCAGCCGGACTGCAGACCATCAAACATACACCATAACCTTTTTTGGTGCAATTTCGGATTTGACAATTGCTCTAGAGCCTAATTGCAACCCAACCAGCTGAACGTCGCCGGTTGTCGTACAGAATCCACTTCTCGTCGCACGTCACAATTCGATCAAGAAAAGGTTCGTTTTTGCTCCGCAGAATAAGAGCGGACGACACTTCAAAACGGCGTTTTTTGAATATCGTTTGATTCATGCGCCACCCACTTGTCGAGTTTTTCGTTCTTCCTATGCGATTTAAGTGAGTGGAAATTGTTCCTGTGCTTAGGCCAGGCTGTTTTGCAAGCTTTCCAACAGTTGTTCGCGTATTTGTTTCCACTACAGCCTTCAATTCGCCGTCGTCAAGTTCCTTGGGATGTCCGCGGCCTTCCATATCTTTGAGGTCGAAAACACCAGATCGAAATTTCCTGATCCATGCTCGCACTGTTGATTCACCAAGACTACCTTCACCCCAAATCTCACTAATCTTCCGAGTCGTCAGTCACGAAGCAAAGGCGCTCGTTCAATCCCCGTCCCAACGCTCTCCTCCTATCCGTGTGGGAACGCCTTAGTCCGGTTATCTCCAAGATTGTAAGCAGAATTGTTGACTCGATCGACATTCTACGACATTCATAAAGAAAACGAAATCTCAAGAAGAAGCTGGAACAAGATGCGAAGTGTTCGAAGACCGTAGTGCGCGTTGAATGTGCGTAAAACGAATCGAGGAAACGAATTTCAGGAAGTGCTGGAATCCACGCAGCTTATGACAGGTCATGTCAAAAGATTCATATGTATAAATTGTAGATTTCAGGCTGTAAAATAGATGTAGTATGAGAAGGTAATTTGATGAGCGTTTCGAAAGACAAATAGTACTGAGGCAAACTGATGGGTGTATTTGAACATCGAGTCGCTCTAAACAAGTATTCTGAGTAGGTGGAACCCCCAGTAAGGGCAATCGCTGGTTCGAAGCCCAGCTGAGGTTCTGTGATTTGCGAACATCTCAGGAATTGTGGCTATATTTTACATAATACCTAGCCATAAAAAAATATTAGGCAATAAATAAGAAGTTAAATATTCTTTTGAATGGTTTATCACCCTATGATATCCAGAAGCTCCCCACAAGTTTTGAATTTTAGTATTGAAATGAAGCATATCTGTTTGTATTCACGAACCACACGCACCCTTCAACAAGTCTCCCGCGGCAAGACGGTCTCGTCCGAGGGAAGGTCTTTTTTTCCAAATTATCAAGTATACAGAACAGGTTTTCACAACGGCTCTTCATGTCATACGTAGCCTTGACATGCTATTTAAATAAGACAAAAACTGCAGCAAAAAACCTTTGTAAACCACTGGATAAACGTGCATCCGTTTCAATACCCGCTAAGTGTTAAATAATTAAAATTGATAAAGTTTCGTCGAATTCAAATATTCCGCATTTGAGAGGGCGGGAAATTCAGGATAGATATGAAATTTCTATTTGGTAACTGATTATTTTCATCTATTGGATTGTTCAGCTGCGATAGCTGCATCGCTTTACAACGACTACATACCTACAGAGAAGGAGCTACTACGGACGTTTTTCGCCGCCTATGGTTCGACGTCTTTCGCTTGTAATGTAAGTATTAAGCGTCGTTATTTATTTATGACGCATCGCCTTTCGATGTGGTTGATTTTTGATACGATGCAACTATATGCAAGGCATATGTATTGATTTTGTTGTGGTTTCCAACAGTAGACAATTTTCGAAGACTGTTTTTGAACTCTATAAGAGCCTAAGTTGAATTGAAGTACACTGAATTTGCAAGCGTCTAAGGAAGCGTGTAAGCAGTTGTCACTTCGTGATATGGCACTAAATATTTTGCGAAATCTGTTGCAAATTACTACGTTACCATGTTTACGACTAAACCTAGCTATTTGAAGCCTTGGAAAGAGTAGTTGACCGAAGGCTTTCTCAAGGAGTTCTGAGATCCCATTCTTTCCTTAAACGCCAATTACCTTAAAAATTTTTTGGCTTTTGGTCGCAAGTTGTTCGAAATCATCCAGCCAATGAATTACTTCGCTATTTGATGGGTAGGAAAACCAGGCTGGATGTGAATTTATGGTTTCAGCATATATTCATAGAGTGTATGAAAAGAGGGTTTTTTTTGCCAAACATTGTTGTCCTACCGTTTCTAAAGTAGTGCTGGTGAATCCGTCGTGCCAACAGTCACTTTTTCTTCAGACAACGTTACCATTACCGGTAAATGGGATTCCTTCCGCACTGAAACTGCTCGAAATCAATGCCTCCGGCAATGTGCTGTTTCGATTATGCACCTGCATTCCGGTCGTAATCCGGCTGTTTATTTCTAATATTCAATGGTAAGTCAATTAATGACGACCTTGTGCTTGATCTTAGACGCTGTACAACATTTGCGACCGAACTATCTACCGCTTCATTATGGTTTGGTTCTCACCTACATTTGAGCTACTCACTTCGCCGGCGATGTATAGAAGGCCATACCTAACCATGTAGGCATATGGTCACGATGGAAGATCTTTCAGGGAAAACTGCGCAGAATTGAATTGCATAGAACTGCTAGAAATTCACTATTAATTCTAATCAGTTCCAATCGTCCACCTGAAAGGTAACTGGAAGTGAAAAGCAGTTCGACACTTCCACCCAAAAACCTACCGGAGACGAAAACTATGCCAAACTTTTGAGCTCACCAAGTTGACTATAACTGTTTTCTCGACAATTGCAGTAAAAAAGAGTATAAGACCAAAACTGTGTTGCTATTTATATCCTTTGACAAGTGCATGGAGTACTTCTGGTATTCGAGTGCTACGAATGAGTTGAATGATACTCGCTTTGGTTATTTTATTATTAGTGGAGTTTTACTCCTGTGTGTCTTTTACGCATATTTCTTCGAAAATCTTCTTTGATGTCCTTTATTACTTCGATGGTGATCTTACTTCTTGGATAGGCTATAATATTGGAACAGATTCGTTTAGGTGAAGTTATTGCAGTTCTGCGTGACTCAACAGAGAAGCAAGTAGTGCAAACAGTCATTGTTTATGTTCATAAGCGATCGAATAGCGCTAGACGTAACTTCATTCAAAGAGGTCACATCCAACCTTTTCTGGATTTAGTGGGCTTCTTCTTATTGCGTCTCTTTTCTGCTCCATCCAGCATGGCACTTGACATTAAGTTACTGTGTTTTTGCCAGCAACGGAGTATTCCGATGCAACTTTTGCAATCGTGGAGGGGATATAAACGAATGAATTAGAAGTTGTTATAATTCCTTTAAGCTGTAAAAACATGAAAACCACCGTAACATCAAAAAATCTCATTAGATACTGCATAATGACCTTGTGTCAGAAACTCAAGAAATCGAAGTATTTGGTTTTTTGTGTTCATGTTCCCACCGTTACTTTAACTTAATGATAACTCATGTTGTGCAGTGCTACGATGCGAGCGGAGTACGAGCTACTTCCTTTCTTCTATCGAATTTCCATCGAGGTAGTACCGCTACTGACCTTCATAGAGGTGTTCTCTTTGGCCTTATTCAGCATAATCACCTCTCACAGCGACTTTCCAGGTGAATTTTAAGGGATTTTGTTCGATTTCTTTTCTAAAAGACGATGGTAAGCATTTTTGCAGGTTTAAAAACTTTTGCCTAAAATTTAAGAAAAACCTTTAAAAGTGCGAGATTAAGATATCGTTTACTTGATGCTTAATACTTGATACTTGAACGGCCCGTCCTCACTGGTTGTGCAGGCTGAAGCGTAATCTCCATTTTTTCGGAGATTTGCTGGTTAAGCTATTGTGGGTTCCCTGGAATCCCGTGCACAGCCTGGCCAAAGTCTGCCCGAGGTCGTCACCACCCAGGCAGTCGCCGCCTTTGTGGATCAGATGGAGATGTGCTATCATACGACTAGTTTGATACTAGAACGGTGGTGGATCCTGGTATTGGTTTACACTTAGGCTTCCTGATAGAAACGCCGTACTCTTTCTCAGGCTGAGAGACCCTTCCATGGTATGAATCTTCCCCCGCTGTACATCGTTGCCCGACAACCAGTAACACCTCCCATCCGCGATGAGGTAGTAGACCGTTGGAAGGAAGATTTCCTTTAGTGTAAATAATTCAGCGATCTATTGGTTTTCAACCAATAAGAATCATCTTTTCTTCCACATTTTTTTGATTTTCTGTAGAATTCACTAACGTTTAAGTATACTTCAGTGTATTTCGCAGCAGTAGAGATGCTGCTCTTTTTATGATTTTTTCTATATCTCCATTCTTTGCTTTTCATTTATACTAAAAGGTAGAAATTGTTGAGCCCATTCTGCCGCACTAAAGTGTCCATAGCTATTTGGACCAGACGACCATATAGGCAAATGGATACTATAGCATCCATGTAGAGTTCAGTGGTTTCCAGAGCCTTTTCGTTTTTACAGCATTACGTATATTCGATAACTAATGGAAAGCAGAACACAGTGGAAAGGGTGGGACTAGAAAAATCATTGTCTACATTTGATGATTTACAGATAATCCTTTTCTCGAAATTCTACATCGATCGGAAATATGACTAATAACTTCCTGTTACAATCTTGTCACTCTTCTGTTTACTGCCTACTCTTTTTAATGGCAGGGTGATTAAAAAAATAAAGTTGTCGACGTTAATCAATCTCTGAGGGATACACTGTGCACTCGACTTCATTAAGCATTATTTGGAGGTGATTGAATGCATATCTGGTCTTTACAATGACTTGCAGTGGCCTACCGATGCATCGAAGCAGTGCTGATACCCTCTCAATCGAGCCACTGGCATCAATTTTCTGTCGCCGGAGGGAAGGCTTGGTGAGCCATGGGCCCAGAGAACGATCTCATGTGAGTGTTGCAGGGCACCTTCGAGCACTGCGCCACACGCGTTGCTTTTATGATAGGGTATCACATGAAATATAACCCTAATGGTGCTGAGATATTTGCAAAACTCCGGACCGCAGGTGTCTGCGGTGGGGAACGAACGAGTTATTACCCTTTCCCGGGCTAATGCGTTCACCACCACACCATGCGAGTTCTTTGTTTCACCTTTCTCTAAGCCCTGTTATCGACCTATGTGCTATCTGCAATCACCCGTCGGTGGGAATGAACTGATGAGCCCAAGTGGGCATTGAACTCAGTTAAGCTGAAGCTTTGGTGTAAATCACAATCAATCGCTAGCAGCGGTCACTGGTCAAACTTGCTATTATTTCATTTTATTCACAATGGCTATGTATAAAATATTTGTATATAAAAAAACACTTAAGCAGACTTGACATAAACTGCAAATTGCTTCCAAGTGCCGACCACAGCCTATTTACAACATGACCGTAGCAATTTACGGTAAAAAGTAGAATAAATTGTAGCAGTTGCTAGTGGAAATTAGGCGTTCGAGTCAGTTCTCGGTACCTTATGAACACTAGCTTTGAGTAGGATGCTCGACTTGGTAGAAGTTGCCACGCGAGACTTTTTCGTACTTGTCGCAGAGCAATAACTCAAACTTGGGTAATTAAACCGTTTATAACAATAATAATTTAAAAATAACGAAATATAAACATTGGTACAATACAGACTGCAATATTGTATCATGATCAATAAATGAGGGTAATGCGGGTTAGTATCTTTGCTATAGGTACAGAGCTATATGACAGCAATGTTAGTATACAACAGTTACCACATACAACAAGAGAGAACACCTTGGATTGACTACAAGGCGCATTACACATGATGAACAGAGTAGCGAACCCGGTATTGACGCACAGGGCTCTTTAAATATCTTCTGGAGGAGGCGGTGTTTTGGCACAGGTCCAGAACCTTTACCAAAAACACCTATCAGCTTGCGTCTCCAACTCCCCTGTGGTCAGATGACTAAGGACGGTTTGCCGGACAGCTTCAAGCCCCTTTGTGTTACTGTACCCGTGATGGTTTGGAACAGATGCAACACACAAAGGGTTCCGATTGTATGGAAAGAGTGTGTTTCACAAAGGATGTTTACGACAACCAAAGTTTCTCACAACGATGTGGAAACGTTTACATGCTGCAATATCGCCAAGAATGCTATAGGCCACGAATATGGTTGCCACAGATCTACGATATGATGAATGAATAGTAACTATTATGGCAATAGTTGCTATATAAATATCGTTTGTACTGGTAGAACCATAAAGCAAAGTCTCCTCTACAATTTTATTATGTTAAAACTGCTTAAATCTCCTAATTGTCGAAATAACAAGGAATTCCATAGCCGATGAAAAGTTGCTTGAATTCGATTCGATTGGTCCAACCATGTCACGGTTGTGGAGCGGAATGAGCTAATCAAGCTCTTACGATGAATTTGCTCACAATGGTTGGGCTGTTGTTGTTCACCGTTAGCTAACATAACACGCGAGTATCGAAAAATACTACTTGCTTGAAGTTTTGGCTTCCATTTTCTACCTGTTCTTTTTTCATAACAGAGAACAATGTGAAATACAGCCATAAGGACACTGAGATGTGAGCAAAACTCGAAACCCCATTTGGACTTCGAATACGCGATTACCCTTTCCGCAAACTCACGTGCTGTTTACCACACAAACCGAGACTCTCGATTTGCTTTTCTCTTACTCATGTACTTGTTCCACTGGTTCTATCATCAGTCACTTGTAAATGAGAACTATGTGTCTAGCTTGATAACCAAGTGTTATGTCATTAAATATTGTACGCACTACTTCCACTGGTTAGTCGCATTACAGTGTCTTTCCATAAAGATGATCTGTTAGTGCATAATATCGCTTACGACTTGCGCATCTGTTGATTTTCTTTCTCATTAACGTTAAATGCCTTGTCAAATATGGTTTTCGCCACAATCATGAGATGCAATAAACTGTTCTGACTCAACACGAGCATTGTAGTGAGCCACTCAACTTCTGATGATACTCGGAAAAAACGGCGAATAACTTTTATTTAGCACCTGTTATTTTTTCACGGTAGGGTATCATGTGAAGTACAACTACAAAGATGCTGTGGGAGAACCAAAACTCGGAACCCTTGGTGAGCTTCGAATTCGCGATTGCCCTTCCCGCAGGTTCGTTTTCAGGCTTCAGTTTAACGGGGTTGAATGCCCTGATTTGTCCTCTCTAGACAATTCCCGTTGAATGGGAATTGCTGACAATACCGCTGAGGTAAAACTGTCTGAGAGAAAGGCAAAGCAGGAGTTTTGACGGTCTACTGGATAACACGTGAACCCCTCCTCACACGTCCCTTCCAGAAAAATACGTAGTCGTAGGTTCGAACACTAATGATTCCGAGTATTACTCGAATAACACTTTGTGCTGGCTATAGAATGTAACCGATGTCACACATTTACCACCACATCATCTTTGACAATAAAATAAAACGTCTCTAAGAAAGCAAGGTGAGGTGTAGAGCAGTGGTTAGAGGTACCCTGCAATATGGATAGGTCGACTGTTCGATTCAATGCATTGGGTTCACCGCCAACAAACTTTTCCTCAGCCTCTTTCTTCTTTCCCGTGTATCGGCAAGTCGGTTTCAAAACCCTTAATAATTTTTGTCGATATATGCATTTAATCACCTCGCCTCTGCTGTGCAACGAATGGAGTCAAATATGCAGCACATCCCTACCAGATTGGTTGGCGTGAAGCTCCTTATTCTCTTTCACTTTTAAATTAAGGGTGGTCATAATTAGTTATCTCTCCTTACTTTGCAGATGTAAACAGATTCTGCAAAATCCTATTCGTGATGGCGGCAAATGTCAATATGGTGCTTGCGACAGCAATACAGTACGCCTACAGTAAGAGCTCCAAAGTGGTGAGTAGTAGCCAACTCTTTGGTTTCGTTGTGAAACCGAGCATTGAATTATAAGAAATATTTAAAAAAGTACACAGAGCAGAAATAATTTTTTCTGTAGGGAAATACGCTGTAAATATGTTGTCATAACGCTAACTTTTTAATGATGCTGAGATATTTGCAAAACTCCGGACCGCAGGTGTTTGCGGTGCGGAACGAACGCGCTATTGTCCTTTCCGGGGAGCAACGCGTTCACCACCACACCATGCGGGTCCTTCGTTTCAGCTGTCTCTAGTTCTATCGGTCTTTGAAGATTCGACTCGATGCCATTACGATGACCAATATCTCGAAGATTGCGGACCAAGACTCGAATCACTCCGTTTTCACGAAGGCGAAAGCATCGAATCGTTAGCCAAACAAAGGTTTTGTAGCAACCTGGTGTCAGCTTATCAATGAAAGAAAGTATACCTTCGTATTTTGTCATGTCTAATCGTAATTGATCACAAGAGTAATCAGAGTTGTGAATTCCAAAAATATTAAGCAATTTTAAAAAATATATGGTAACGAATAGCGTTTGCTTGAAAGTTTGCTTTAATTATAACAAATTCATCGGTGAAGAGCCGAACAGCACCATGGCCGGGCAGAAAGAGATTTGAACACCTGAGGAAACTTTTGCCAGTCCTCATAAACACACCGGCTCGGCTTTTCACGCTACTCGTTCGAACGCTAGGTCTCTACTCAATGGAAGACCAGCAGGACCGTGCTATGGTTCAAGAAAGGTGACCTTCACGATATCGGCAACCATCGCTCAATCTGCTTGCAGTTGGTCGTCTACAAACTTTATATTCCGTTATCCTAAACATTATTGACAGAACACTAAACGAAGAGTAGCCATGCGAGTAAGCAGGGTTTCGAAAAATATTCCAACAGGATGGACCATTTCCACAGAACAACAAGACTCGGTGAAGTGTCGTGAGGGTACAAAAGACCGCTTTGTCTCAACTTCATCGATTTAAAAAAGGCTGTTGACTCGGCTGAGATAGAAGCAATAATGGAAGCTGTGGAGAATAACCTTGAACAATAAGAGAGTCCCTGCTCAGTATATGAAGATTCTTGGTGAACTGTATAAAAATTTCACAACCAAGATATCAGCATTTTACAACGATTTTAACATCGATATCAAAAGAGAGGTTAGGCGAGGCGATATCATCTCGCCAAAATTATTTACCGCCACCTTCGAGAACGTCGTGCTAACACTGGAATGGGACAACATGAGAGTGAAAATCGATGGACGGCAATTACACCATCTTCGGTTTGCTGATGGCATCGTCTTCATAACACCAAACATTAGCCAAGCGGAACGTATGCTTGACGACTTTAATAAAGCCTGTGGACAGATTGGTCTTCGACTAAATCTCACAAAAACGATGTTCACTAAGAACGGATTGGTTACGTATGTCCTATTCACGCTCAACGGAGCGAATATCTCCGAATGTTCCAGTTACTTCTATCTGGATCGGGAAATCAACATGATGAACGACTTAGCTCCAGAGTTGAGCAGAAGGAGACAAGCGGCTTAGCGGGGTTTCAAGAGCATGGAGAACGTAGTGAAGAGAACAAAGAACATCCCATTCCATGTCCACCCTTTCGACTCCGCGATACTTCCGGCCCTAACGTATGCGTCAGAAACCTGGTCGCCGCGTAAGCAGGATGAAAGATCACCCAGCGTTGTTGAGCGCTCACTCGAAAACGCGAAGCACACCCTGGGTTTCAAGTTTTGTTCATAGCTCAATATCTTTGTGTTCGCAGTTCACGTAGTGCCCTGCCTGGGAAAATGAAAAGGCAGCAAATAAAAGTTAAGAGACGTAATAGTGACATCTCTAGAGAAAAATAAGGACTTAAGGTAATAACTAGAATTTGTGGTTATCTCAGGTACACTGAAGGATGCTCACAACATGTTCTATGAATCGATAGCCAACCATCAACGGTTCGAGCCACGACCTTGCATTGAGTAGTTTTATTCGATGATCTTGCAAACATATGTATTCTTTCTTGATAAGCTTACACGAGGTTGATAAATATATTTATTTTCGGCTAACGTTTCGACGTCTCCGTCTTCCTCAGAGCCGGTGATCCGAGTCGATGGTCCATGCTTGTTGTTCGCCTCGACGTTGCGTCTTCGCCTTCGTGTCGAGCCAGATCTTCCTCAGTGAGCCATCTTCTCGAATGAGGCATCCTCACTCAGTGATGCCCTTTTATACACGATGCTGATGGTGGATATATAATGACAATGTCCGGTGGTAACAACTTGTATTTCTTCCGGACATACATCACTGCGCACATCGTGCAGAGGTCGGTGTATTATCAGCTAGCACAAAGCGTAGTAATATTTCGAAACCGACCTTCCCTAAACCTCGGTGTGATTAATCAATATGTATTCTTTCTTGATAAGCTTACACGAGGTTGATAAATATATTTATTTTCGGCTAACGTTTCGACGTCTTCGTCTTCCTCAGAGCCGGTGATCCGAGTCGATGGTCCATGCTTGTCGTTCGCCTCGATGTTGCGTCTTCGCCTATAACAAAAAGATCTTGCAAACACTTATGAGTAGTCGAGTTATCTATTCCGCAATCTTTAGAAAATTTTTCAATATGTTATAAAGCAGCTAAGGTCTATCAAACCCCCAACGAGTGATATGAAAAGTTGTTTTTCACCTCACTAGCTTCTTGGAGCGTTTTGGTGCAGATAAGCAAAATAAGGAGTACTGTCCTAGCATGTTTTGTCGTTCTTGCAAGGCTTAAAGTACTTGAAGTACCTGAAAAGTACTTAAAAAGTTCATCAACTGCAGAGAATCGACCAACTATCGGCTGGGATCAAAACAATAACGGTTTGCGTTTTCTGCTATTTGGCACCGCAGTATTTCGCACATCATTATTCTCCCATCTCCTTTCCAATATGTTATTCTTACAGTAAGTTTCTTTCACTTTTTAAAACTGCTGGCCGAATTTTGTGCTTTAGCATTGTATCCGTGTGGCGCAGTGGTCGAAGGTCCCCTGCGACACACGTGAAATCGATTCCGGCCCTCATGGCCTAACAACCCTTCCATCTCTCCGTGGACGGCAAATTGATACCAGACTTGTCTGGGAGGATAGCAGCTTTAGCTCGATAGATCGGTAGTCCACCGCCAAACATTGTAAAGGTCAGATATGCATTCAATCACCTCCAAACGATGGTTAATGAAGTCGAATGCATGGCGCATCCCTTTGGGATTGATCAACGCCGATAGCTTCATCCTTTTCATCCTTTTATGGTACTTTTCATCGAAAACCTAAAACAGTAAAGAGGAAAAGCAGTGTTTTCTAAATAGATGCATTAGCTCATTTCACTAGAGTCTACTAGTTTAGAGATTCCCAAGACCGACTTTCTGTTAACCTCGGCATTGATTGGTAATTCGATGTTTCTCTTCAATAAGCAGACACGAGGTTGTTATAGAATTTATTAGGATACAATAGCTGTTTCGGCGGTTTCGCCTTCTTCAGAGCCTGAAAAGGTCGAATTGAGATGCGATCTACTCAGCCAAACACCTTCATAACCTTAGCAGATAAAACCTAACAAATAAATTTGCATTCGCATAAGAAACAGCTTCATTTAAACACTTACCGTTTATTTGTTGTAAGCATTTAAGTTCGTTGGAGGATAGCAACCAGCCCTAGTAATACATGGGCGAGGACTGCACCTGTGTCAGGTCATTGGATCAGCGTGTGGTATGGCGTCTGGTCACGCGTGATGACAAGACACTCCTCCTTGCGGTTCGCGTAAAACTGTGTAGACGGGCCTACGAATAGAATTGCTTGGTTTATAAATCTAACCCTCAACCAGTTGCTTAAGCACATGCCAGCCCATCTCACGAACAGTCAAACATTCCTAGGCCGTCTGCGCAACGCACGTCCCAAAAGCGCGTACGTTATGGAGTTGTTCGACACTACCGCCCTTAACACTGATATGCCGACTGACTCCACAATGCAAGCGATCCGCGAGCTTCTTGAGAAACACGAAGGAGCAATTAATATGTATGGCTTTTCGATCCAGCAGCTTATGGTCCTTCTAAAGATCTGTTTAAACTGCTCTATCTTCAGATGGCCTGGGAAATATTACGCTCAAATTAGAGCGTTGGCAATGGGACAGCGACTGGCACCAACCCTTGCCGTTGCCTTTATGTCTAAAGTGGAAGCACCAGTAATCGATCTCAGGTCATTACTTTACTGTAGGTATATAGATGATTGTTTTGTCATCTGCTCCACACAAGAGGAGATGGACAAATGCTTTGAGTTATTGAACGAACAGTCAGAGTACATAAAATTCACTCGTGAGAAACCGGAAGAAAACAGGCTTCCATTTCTAAACGTTCAAATCAACCTATCCGAAAACGGCTACAACACAAAATGGTATCGAAAGCTAAGCAGTAAGAATATAGTGGTTCATTACCTCTCATCCCTCACAAACTAAAACGGCGCTTGTAAGAAATGTGTTTCGAACCGCTGCCAGCGTGTGCACAGGTAGAGATCAGAGGGAAGAATCCTCGAAACTAGCGCACCAAATAGTCATTTCAAATGGTTACGAAACTGTAGCTTCTCGGCATAGGCATAGAGGAAAAACCACGCCCCATTCTAGCGAAAACGGCTCCATTTCTCTTGCCCTTTATTTCAAACGAAATAAGTGCGGCTATAAAACGTTGCTTAATAGGAGAACTTCAGCATCAATAAACAAGTTATTTCGTTTTTACAAACCCTGTTTTTGAGGTGACTTGAGGTTCGGTCGTCATCTTCTTCAGAGTCATTCGTGTTGTCTAAAAAATGAGACCACCAATTCACATGGAAAAGTGAAAACTGTCATAATGTCATCAAAATTATAGTTTATCACTGAACTCACCGTCTTATGTGAACAGAATGCAGTTAATCTTTAAGTCTCACTCCTTAGAAAAAAACATTAATGAAGAAGTTACGAAGCCACCGAAAGCTTAGACACTGGGAATGGAAGTACTATTGACGGTATCGTGTCAGCTCGCTAACGGCTGTATGTAGGAATATAATAAGTTGAGAATAAGGCATAAAAGGTTTGGCGTTGATCAATCTCTGAGAGACGCGGCATGCGTTCAACTTCATCAAACCTCGTAAGAGTAATAGAATGCATATTTGGCCTATACAATGACTTACGTTGGCCAACCGATGCATCAATCCAAAGTTATCTTACCACGCAAGTCTACCATCCATTTTCGACCACCAAAGAGATGGAGGGTCTAGTGATTCCAGGGCGCGGGATCAAACCAACGACCGGTGTGTCTTGTCGATAACATCTAACCAGCATGCTACACAAAGTCCAAAATAATTTGCTAGGTGTTGATTGTGAGCGTGTCTCTTTCAGTGCCACGTACGTACGCCTACATGGAATACGTGATGATCGTCGCCTACTTCGTGTTTCATCTCACATCGCTAATTGACATCCGTCATATCTCATTCATTTGCTATCCACGCACATGCAGCGGTGAATGTGAACCGCTAGATCCGAAGAATTTTGTGAAACAAGCGAAATACGAACATTGTCGAGCCTACGAGTATCAACAACGCCGTGCACGTCATTTATAAAGTGCTATATTATCTACTTTTTCTTCCAGAACATATCCCTATAT
Source organism: Angiostrongylus costaricensis (assembly GCA_900624975.1). Taxonomy (NCBI): domain Eukaryota; kingdom Metazoa; phylum Nematoda; class Chromadorea; order Rhabditida; family Metastrongylidae; genus Angiostrongylus; species Angiostrongylus costaricensis. Next base: position 171,103 of record UYYA01003988.1, on the reverse strand, counting down.
ACATTACGGTAAACAGACGTGTCGATTGCAACATACAGTGCAACCATATGTATTGGTCGGATTTCGATCGATAATGGTCTAGTTGAACATGCCTCAGTCTCTTGAATTTGTGAATGTGGTAATGCTTCTTCCTAGTTTCTTCAAATTCCATAAATATCATATTGTTGAAGTTGTTGGTTTATGCTGATGTGTTTGGAACAAATTAATAATGATTCTCAAATCATTGTCTTATGATTGGCTATGCAACGATTGATTAGACTTATAAATTTTCCAACGATTCCATTAAACATTGAGTTTTGACTAGAACCCTTGTGGCGAAACTTCCAGTGATTTCAGTTTCTATCCTTGGTATACTCCCGTCATGTTTAAATGTAAGGGCAGGTAGACCTGCATCTCCATAGTTGTTTTTTCATTTCAGGCCAGGATGTTCGAGAAGATGTTGGTTATTTTAGCTGTTAATAAAGAATTGTACCAGTTATTTCAATCACTGTGCAAAAATAGTGATTTCAGAAATGCTAAGACTGTGTTTAATCTGTTTTCATTTAAAGAAACTCTTGTCACTTGAACGATTTTGTTTCTGCAAGAAATTTGTTACGGTAGGATAAAAGAACAGTGGATAAACAGTAATAAGCGTTGGGCAGAGTTTAGGATATCGTAGAGCTAACTGAGAGCATACTTGACCTACAAAATTACTTGGAGGAACCCACCTTAAATCAAAATAGTGTTTTGCTTCTCTCAGATAAGTATGGTAACATACTAGTTCATTACCTCATCTCTTATCCATCACACACAAAAAGGATTACCGTCAAATATGTAAAGTCAGTAGACCAACATGCCCTGTCTTATACCTACTTGTTCAAACACATAAGTTGGTATCACCAGTTGATCTTGCGTCAAGTAATCCGTTATCATTTGAGGTTAGACCAACCATCAGCTGTGTAAACGGGCCAACGGATAGAATAACCTGGTTTTTAAGCCTGATACTTACCCAGTTGCTTAACCACATTCCAGCTCACCTTACAAACACCCAAATGTTCTACGTCTACGTAACGCGTCTCCTAATAACGCGTACGTGATGGAGTCTTTCGACGTTACCGCGTTGTACACCAACGTATCGAATGACTCCGCAATGCAAACCATCTTCGAACTTCTTGTTGAACATGACGGAAGAATAAATATGCATGGCTTGACCATCCAGTAGCTAATGGCTCTCTTAAAGGAGTGCCTAAACTGCTCGATTTTCAGATGGTCTGGGAAATATTTCGCACAAATAAGGAGGCTGGCAATGGGACAGCGATTGGCGCCAAGCCTTGGCATCGCGTTAATCTCCAGAATAGAAGCCCCCGTTATCGATCTCTGGCCGCTACTCTACTGCAGATACATAGATGACTGTTTTGTCATTTTCCGTACTCAGGTAGAGATGGACAAAAGCTTCGAATTACTGAACGAGCAATCTGAGTATATAAAGTTCACCGGGAAAAACTGAGAAAAGTTGGCCTCCGTTTTTAAACGTTCAAATAAACCTATCAAGTAGCGGTTACATGACAAAGTGATACCGAAAGCCAAGTAACAAGAACATCCTTGTTCATTTCCTTTATTCCCACCCTTCACACACAAAGAGGGCTATTGTGAGAAGCATGTTTCGAACAGCAACCTTTGTGTGCACTACCAGGGAACTAAAGGAAGAATCGCGCAACTTGGCTCAGCAAATAGCCATCTCCAATGGCTACGAAAAAGTAACCCCACAAGATAAGTTTGGAAGGAGAGCGATGCCCCAAAACGAAGGGTTTGGTCGAAACAAAATCTCGTTTATCTTGCACTTCATCAGCGATGAAATAAGTGTAGCGACAAAGCGATGTTTGAGAAGGGCAGATCTAGAGGAATCGGTAGAGATAGTTGAAATATCACCGGATACTCTACGTCGTCAGTTAGTTCGTAACCGCTTGTATGACCGTCTATGTGAAACACCAAATTGCGTAATTCGTCCTTACGGCAGAAACAGTGACTGCATGAGTTCAGATACGATACACCTGATCTCTTGTAGCACTTGCGGAGACGAATATATCGGCGAAACGGGCAGACCTTTGTGTACCCGCATAAAAAACACCTGGATGCCAGACGAAAATCAAAACAAGGAACGCCACTAGGCACGCATAGGATTCAAAAACATGGAGAAGATTTCGATATAAAAGTCGCTATCATCGCACGGGAGACTAAAACACCAACGTGCAAATTTCTCGAGGCTTTTTGGATAAATTCCAAAAATCCAAGAATGAATAACAAGGAAGAATGTCCTGAGATAACGCGTGATCTTGCCTCGTATCTCAGAACTGATTTTTGATGTGGGGTGGTGCAGTAATCAACCATATGCAACTCTAGGCGGCTGTTCTCCCTTGGTGGAAAACAGATAAAAACGGTGGGTTTTCGAGGAGCCGGTGATCGTGTAATTATTGTTCAAATTTTCATCTTTCTGTTTACGTTGTTGAAGCGTTTAACCTAGTAAATTACAGATTAGTGCACCTTTCCAGGCTCTGAAGAAGGCGATACTGCCGAAACGTCAGCTACCGTTGGTTGCATGTGTTATATTTGTAAGGAAGTAAAGGTGTGCTGAATAAAAACCTCGCGATTACTGTAAAAACGAGAAAGACAGGTTTATAATCCAATACCGAGGTTAATAGAAAGTCGATTTTGGGAACTGCTACAAAAAGGACGCTTGTAAAAGACATATTTCCAACATCCACCAGTGCTTGACAGAGGAAGGAAGCATCTTTGAAATCGGGCCGGTCATTAACCATTTCTAATGCCTACGAAACAGTAGCTTCTCGGGAAGGTGCAGAGGAAATCCCTGAACGCCAAAAGATAATTCTAAGGATAATGACGTACCGTTTACCCTGTCATTAATCTCACACGAAAAGTGCAGCTATAAAACGCTGCTTAAGAAAGGATGGTCTGTAGAATTCTGTAAAAATAACTTAAGTACAATCGGACACTAAGAAACGGGCCAGTTCGTGACGCGCTGTATGAGTATCTATGTACAACGCAGAATTGCATAATATGCTCCAACGGTAGAGACGGCGATTGCCCGCGGTCGGGAATAGTGCACCCAACCTTTTGCAAAGCGTTTGCATATGAATACGTTATACAGATGGTGAAACGCGTAGGCTACTCTGCGTCCGTAAAAGATAAAGTATGAAGCTCTCGGCGTTGATCAATTCCTCAGGGATGCGCCATGCATTCGACTTCATTAAGTATCGCTGGAGATGATTCAATGCATATCTGGCCTTTACGATGACTAGCGGTGGCCTACCGATGTATCGAGCCAATGCTGATATCCTCGCAGTTAAGCTTGGCACCAATTTGTCGACACCGGAGGGATGGAAGGCTTGATGGGCCATGGGTGTGCTGATCGATTCCACGTGCGTGTTGCAGGGCGCCTCCTAGCATTGCTCCACAGGCGTCCGTTTAGTATTTGCACCCGTATAAAAGTAAATAGTCGGTTAGTAAACTAGTTGGTAGACTTAAAGTTAAACTAAATATTCCACTAGGTGCTCATAAGAAAGAAAACATAATGGGGAAGATTTTAAAGCAATAGTTACCATTCTCGCAGGGAAATCTAAAACTTCGGCGTGAAAACGTCTCAAAGCACTTCGGATAAATTCCAAGGAACCGAAAATGAACCACAGAGAGGAATAATTCGTTTTCAAGAGTGATTTCACACACTGTTCGAAATTGATATTTCAATGTGAGTGAGGAACGTTACTGTTCCATGTGAACTCTATGAGGTTGTTCTCACGTGAAATACTCAATGACTCATAAGAAACGGTGAACGTGTGCAGAAGCTAGTTTGCTTTCAATGCCATTAAGAACTTGGTATTTTCTCTATTTCGTTACAAATATGTTCGTAATAAGTAATGAAGTTGAAAGGAGTTCATAAAGGAGGCTACATGATGAGAAGTAATTTAGTGCATAAAACCACAATAAAGATGCAAATCTACTGCGAACTTTTCACCGCTTACATTTCTTCCTTCCCCATTGTTTTGGAGGACACAAACAGGAATCTTAGGTTCGATGAAAATTTTCGTGGATAGTTTTCAACCCTGGATATTTTACATCAGTCGAAATTAGTTAGCAGAATCAAAGAGCATGTGCCTAGCGCCAAAATAGGAAATTTCATGAACTTTTCCTCTTGGATTATGAGATATCGTGTTGATCACCAGAACTAAATCACTTCTAGTAGTTGTATAGAGTACACCACCCCAACAGTTGATGCTTTTAAGATATAATAGACAAAACAGTAAGGTAATGACGTCATAAAGTCGATTTCATGGATGAGAACGCTGCTCTGCTTGTTCTGCTGCTCTTCAGCTCATTAAGTTTTGTGCACGTTTATTGGATGAGGAGCGTTCGTTCTCTCATTGCTTATGCCTATCAATACCGTTACTCCTCCGGAATGGAATGAAATCTCTATTCCATCACGTATACCAGTGGTATTGTGAAGTATGGCATTGGCGGATCCTTGATCCAAAATGCAGATAATGGACCTGAAGCAAGAGTGCTGAAAAGGAACTGCTTAACTTAAGAGTGCTTTAAAGCACGGGTACTGAAGTTGTAGGTATAAAAAGACGAGAAATGGAGTTGTACCTTTCATACACTACTGTCGTTCACATTAGCTGTACGGATCCCAGCACTTCACCCACTGAAGTCGTTTCCTGGCGTCCGTCGTCCACAAAAGTCTTCCAACTTCCTACTCTACTCATTCGTGGTGTTCTAACGGTGATTTTATTCCGCCGTGATTTACTTTCGTTTGCGCAACAATTACCCATTGCTTTCCTTTAATTGTTTAAATGACTTTCGTCTATTCTCTTTTACCGATTTCCATTAATAACTTGTCGCTCAATGTCTTTCATATGTTGTTGCTGCTCATGACATTTTTTATGTCATACGGCTTGAAAACTAGTGGAAACATTGATATTCAATGCTAAATATCAACTCCGTTGTGATTTTATCTTCTTTCTAAACATACCAAGCCGAACTAGATTATTTAGTTATTTTTCCTAGCACGGAACTGTTTAACTCATCCATTCTCAAGAATCCGATGAGCTCAGTAATTCTGGCCCAACTTGAGCACTAACTGTCCAAAAATGGACATCTGTCGCTCTAACTTCTACGGTTACTGTGTAAAATATCACTGTGCAACTGTTTCAACGTCATTGTATGCATTTTATCAACGATAACGCATTGGCAACAAGCTTTCATAACGACCACAATTTGATATCTCTAACCCCCTATGGGCGCGTGTGGCGCAGTGATTGGAGGCGCCGCTGCGATACACACGTGGAATCGATTTCCGCACCCATAGTCCATCAAGCCTTCCATCCCTCCGGAATCGGCAAATTGGTACCGGGCTTGTCTGAGAGGATATACTGCCTCGATACATCGGTAGGCCACCGCGAGTCATTGTAAAGGCCAGATATGCATTCAATCACCTCCAACGATACTTAATGAAGTCGAATGCATAGCGCATCCTTGAGGGATTGATCAACGCCGAGAGCTTTATTTATCCTTCATCGTCTTTCTCAAAATATAGAAATAAATAGAAACTGTGGATGAATTCCCCATTTTCATTCTGAAGGCCGTAACTGTTCCTTTTCGGTGTCGGAGTGCGATCGTCTTTAAGTGGTAGCTTGCGAAGTTTTTGGAGCTGTTGCGAATGCTCATCCTAAGCCTTGAAACTTCAGCCATCACTTCTGCCGTTCTCTACTCAAGAGCTTTTTCACAACTTTCTGCAAAGCTCTGCATGTTTTAAAGTAGGTTCACCACTGTCTACTGATCGCAACATTCGCCAGTCGCGTGAGACAAAAAAGGACTGCTATGCGTAGGGAAAAAAAATTGATTTAGTAAGTGGATGAAATACTTACAAGGAAAACATCATTGGCTAACATCAGAGAGTAGGACTTATTCGGGGACTGATTGCCATAGCAATGAGGACCAATCCGATTCGTTGCTGCCGTGTCTTCTGGTTCCTATTTCCGGAGCGTGCGTGGAGGGTTTCCGTGTGTTCATCGTTGGTAACTGCTCGCCCATAGACGGGGTCTTCCTTGGCCACCTGCGTTGCCGACTGTCGAGTCTCACTTCGTTGTTCATGGCCAGGTGGTTCCAGGGTCCGCCCCGCCACCGCCTGCAGTGCGTTGCTTTGCCTCTGCTGCGTCAATGGTTGTTGTTCTCACCCGTATCACAGGCCAGCAAAAAAGACCCTTTTCTTGATGAAATTGTGACGTGGGGTGAGAAGTGGATTCTGTGCGACAACCGGCAGCGTTCAGCTCAATGGTTGGACTGCGATCAGACTCCAGAGCACTTCTCAAAGCCGAAATTGGACCAAAAAAGACTATGGTGGCTGTTTGGTGGTCTGTAGCAGGGCTGATTCAGCTTTTAGCATTCTGTTCTCAATCCGGGCGAAAATATTACGGCAGAGGAGCATTGCCAGCAAATCAATGAAAGACACTGTACACAGCAACCGCTGGTATTAGTCAAAAGAAAAGGACCACTTCTTCCCCACGACAATGCAGGGTCTCACGTTGCGGAAGCAGCGCTGAAGAAGTTGAACGAGTTGGGCTTCAAAAACATGCCTCGTCCGCCATATCCATTAGACCTCTCGCCTACCGACTATTACTTCTTCATTCACCTCGGCAACTTCATGAACAAGGAATGCTTCACCACCCACGATGATGGAAAAAATGCCTTCAACGAATTCATCACTTCCAGAACTTCAGAATTTTACCCAACTAAAATGAGTAGACCTGCTTCATGTAGGAGAAAGGCGTGCTAGTTTTAGTAGTGTATATTGCGATTAATAAGATTCAGTATGAAAATTGTTATGGTTAGTTAAAATTTACATTTTAAACCGGACATTTCATATGTTACAATGTGATAGTGGATTTTATGTGCATAAAATTCTTGTGATCTCTTTCCTGTGCTGGAATTACGTTACAATAGTTTGTAATGAAACAATCTAATAATAAAATAAACGAAAAAATTCGCTTTATCTAAACGATTAGATCTTTTCATCCCTTTTTATGGGAGGACCATTCATGAAATTACAGTACCAATGTTTCTCGAAACCTGAATTGCTTACTCATCACTGTTTTCTTGAGCAAAAAAGAAAAGCAGAAAGAACTCTATCTCATGATTTTTTACAAATGCCTCGCCAGTGTTTCCGCCTACATAAAAACTATTTGTTTCTGACTGTCTGTTTAACAGTTCTAAGCCCTTGTCCATTTCCTCTTGTGTGGAGCTGGCAATAAAACCGACGTCTACATATCGATCGTAGAGTAGGTGTCGGTAATCGCCTGTACAAATGATGGTAGGCCTAACCTAAAATGATGATGGATCGATGAGCGCAAAGTTATCAGAAGAAGAGAGCTTGTGTGTTTTAATAAGCCTGTCGCCTGTCACCTATAGCCCCGTTGGTCGTCGAGTGGCTTTAGCGTGTGCCCGCAAATCTTCTATTTTTCACTGTCGCGTGCAAAAATAACCAAGTGGGTTCTTCTCGCTGTAGGAACTCATTGAGTATCATATCTTTCTTTTAGGCTTTTCGTAAAGAATTCTGACTATCAGGTCAGTGGTCTTCCTGCAGTGCGTTTAACATCCCGAGGAATCCAGTCACTAACAACTCCTGTTCTTAGTTGTCGTTTATACTCATTACGTGTCCGGCCCACCGTATCATCGACTGTTTGGCGTGCAGAACGGCATCTTTGACTTTCGTTCGTTAACGTAGGTCGGAGCTTCGGATCTCCTCCACTACCTATGTGGAATTGGGTAGTCCTAGCATCCTCTTTTCGACTGGGCGTTCAGTAACGCTGAGTGACCTTTCATCCTGCTTACGCAGCGACCAGGTTTCTGACGCATGCGTTAGGGCAGGAAGTACCGTTGAGTCGAAAAGGTGAGCACGGAGTCGGAAGTTCTTTGTTCTCTTCACTACATCCCCGATGCTCTTGAAAGCTCCCAAGCCGTTTATCTTCTTCTGCTCAACTCTGGAGCTAAGTCGTTTATCATGTTGATCTCCCGACCCAGATAGACGTTACTAGAGCATTTTGAGATATTCATTCCATTGAGCGTGAATAGAGCATACGAAACTGATCCATTCCTCCTCATAAACATCGTTTTTGTGAGATTTAGTCAATTTAAGACCAATTTTCTCACAGATTGCCGACCATCCATTTTCACTCCCATATTATCCCATTCCAGTGTTCTCATGACGTTCTCGAGGGTGGTGGTGAATAATTTTGGCGGGATGGTATCGCCTTGTCTAACCACTCCTTTTACGTCGATGTTAATGTCGTTGCAGAATGGTGATATCTTGGTTGTGAAGCTTAATACAGCTCACGAAGAATCTCTGTATACCGAGTACGGACTCCCTGACTGTCAAGGGCTTCCACAACTCCTTCTATCTCAATTGAATCAAAATCTTTCTTTAAATCGATGAAAGTGAGAAACAGCGGTCTTTTGTGTTCTCGCAATACTTCCATAAGTCTTGTTGTCGTGTGGATGTGGTCCACTGTACTAAATCCTCTTCGAAACCCTGCTTGCTCACATGGTTGCCCTTAGTTTAGTGTTCTGTAAATCCTGTTTAGGATGACTCGAGAGAAAAGTCTTTAGACGGCAGACAGCAATTAGATTGGGCGATAGCTGCTGATATCGTGGGTTCAGCCTTCTTGATCAATAACACGGTGTTGCTGGTCTTCTACTGAGTAGGAACGTTGCGTTCGAACAGGTGACTTATGAGCAGCCGGGTCAATATGTTTACGAGGACTGGCGGAAGGTTCTTCAAGTGTTCAGGTCTTGTCCTATCCGGTTTTGGTGCTGTTCGACTTTTCACCGACGAAATAGCTTGCCGGATTTCGGAGTGGAGAACAGTGGTACGACATAACCACCCTTCTTTATTTCATATGAGAAAAGGAGGACGCGGCTATCGAAGAGATCTGGGTAGTATTGGTGAATGATTTTCTTCATCGACTTTCTGGATGCTGTTACTGTTCCGTCTGGGCGCCGGAGTGCAATCATTTTGATCTTGTAATTGGCTAAGCTTGCAGCTTCGACCATTACTGTTGCTCTTCTTTCTTTAAGGTCCTCTTTTATCGCCTTTCTGCATTGTTTTGCAAGTTCAGACGTTCGTTCACGCTTGCCTGTAGCTCGTGCGATTCCACGCTGGCGTATCAGCTCGAGTGTTTCTGGATACAGACGTCTCTTGGTGACTTTCGAACTCAGCTTTCATAGCGCTAACCTGAAGATGTCGAACGAGCCGATCATGTTTCTCGTCGATGTTGCCGAGAACTGTATCTTCCCAAAATCCCACTAGCGAATTGAATAAGTCCCGGTTTACGGTGGTTCTGGGCCTTCGCTCTTTGAATTTAGATTCTATTTCTCCGTTCCGCGAGCAATAGAATCATGCACGAATGAGGTGATGGTCTGATCCCGTGTAGAATTTTAGAAAAACAGCAACATCGTTTAGGCAAAACCTTCTATTTACTATCATGTGGTATATTTCGTTATGGTACTCTCCATTAGGAGACTCCCTAGTCAAGCGTTGAGGGTGGGGCTTTTGGAATTGCCAGCTACCATGGATGGTCTTGGTCGTCATGATAAATTCAGATAGCCGCTCACCCTGTTCTTTCCATTCTAATCCATGGGTTACAATGTAAAGTTCTTCTCAGTCCAATCTTGGCGTTGAAATCATCAACGATGACTTTGAACAATGTATGGTCTTCTCTGTAGAACTTCTCCAAGTCCATATAGAACGCTTCCACTTCTTCTTCGTCATAGTTTGATGTCGGTGCGTAAACAATGAAGATTTTAAATCCCAGAATTGACCCACATATTTTTAATCGTAAACGTCCGACTCGGGTTGTAAGCTGTTCGAATGAATCGAAGTTCATGGACAAACTCGTGTTGACGAGATTGCCGACGCCGCCGACTCCTCTACTGTTGCATGTTCTCCTGTGTCACAGAAGGGCATTGAATGAGCGGCGTCGTCTCGTTTCGGCCAAGCCGATGACGTCGTACCTTATCCTTCTTGCTTGCATGAGCACGTCTCCTATCGAGGATTCGGATGCAAGTGTACGTGCATTGTAGGTGCAGATCGTCACCACAGTTTTTCGTGATCCAGGTAGCTTCCATTGGCTCTGAGATTTTAGCAGCCTCTCCGTACTTGTCCTATCCAACGTTGCCGAATTGGGGGCTTTTTCGGAATTAAGGGAATAAAGCCCGTTTCTTCTATTGTGTCTAACATTTTGATACCCATGTCTAGCTTTCTGGGCTTTGAATGTAGGGGCTGGATGCACTCATGGGTAGCTTGCCAGTCTCTCCCAGAGTGGACATAGAGCTTATTTGTTCGAGGCGACTCCTAACCGCCTCCCATATATTTCCCTATCACCTGTTTTCAGGCTTTTAACGGAATTGACTCGTAGAATACAATCCTCATAAACTTGAACGCTCCCATACATGCGTGCATGAATGCGCCTCGTAAACACAAAAACTATGTGCCAAATCGGCGCTGCAGAAACAAGAAATCCGTCCCTTGGATCCATTTGCGTCTCAGGGAAACATACGGTCGCTTTTGGTACGCGATTAACCCCTTTCCGTCATCTGCAGATGTGCCACGTATGAGGACCTCCGTGGAATGACAGGGGATTACGTGAAATATATCCACAATCTTGACCTTTTTATTCACTGTCTATTTTTTTAACGGCAGGGTATTTTGCGAAATATAACTACTACAATGCCAAGATATTTTCAAAATACCCTGCCGTTAAAAAGAGTAGGCAGTAAATAAAAAGGTTAAGATTGTCATTATAACTATGGTCTCAGCTTAGCTAGGTTCAATGCCGATATGGGCTCTCCAGATCAATCCCGTTGACGGGTGATTGCTGATGGCAAAACATCGATAGAACTAGCTGAGAGACAGGCGAAACGAAGGACCCGCATGGTGTGGTGGTGAACGCGTTACGGGTAAGGGCAATAGTGCGTTCGTTCACCACCGCATACACCTGCGGTCTGGAGTTTTGCAAATATCTCAGCATCATTGAAGTTATAATCCAGGATAAATAATTTTATACATATTTGACACTTGATTGGTGTAAAATTAGCACATTGGATTGCAGAGATGACTTCGACTGCTACTTAAATATTTTCATTTAGTTTTGAATGTCGTCGAATGCTGGTTCGGTCAATTCATCTTAGGGTTCTTAGATAACCTTGCTGGAGTCTTCCCAATTGGATTGCAGAGAGTGATTTTTTTTGCGGGCAGATTGGAACCAATTTCCCGACGCCGGACGGACGAGAACCTTCGTGAGTCCGGCGCGGAATCAGAGCGGCACCGTACTCGAGATGACCGACTTGAGTACCACTATGCTATCCGGCTCCTACCAGTGCCACCACCATTGCTATAATCATGTTAGTTGTAATATTTAAAACTCCACTCTCTTACACCACCAGTAGTTTTAATCTTATGGGCTTGTCCATCACATGTCATCCGGATGGTAGGAGTGGCTTGTATGAGGTTCGTTTCCTAAAAACAGTTACTGACGAAGGTCTTCAGATCTGCATATAAGTTCGCCTGCAACAAGATGATTTTATCCTGCTCATTAGCGTCGTTGAATGCTGGCCTTCTTGCCTTTCTTTAGGATCTTCGACAATACGTTTAATGACGATGCCATGCGATCACCAGAGGCAACCACTACAAAATGTGGAATCGTTCAAAATTCTCCCAAACAGATTCCGTAATAATTCTCTAGTAGCAATGCAATAGAAAGTTTTTATGTCCAGTAGGATTTGATCGGTGATAGGTAGCTCTATGTGCGCACCACCGTTAAAGTCGTCTACAATCACCATGACTGATTATGGTAACTACTCACGCATCGCCACAACTAGAGGCAATCATTACTGGCGTCGCTGTTATTCGTCACCAACCGCAAACACTTATGATTGTTTTCTCAACCCTTCACCATCACCGCAACCGTCTACGGTTACTTTAGATGATAACTGTGGCAATTACAAGCATGGGCCGAAATGTCGGTGGCGTAGGCTTTATCGTTCACCCGTTGATTGTCCAACTCTTCGATTCATACGTTATCTTTTCCCCTCGCATAGCCGTTCTCCGTCTTCAGCTGCCGCATAATGAGATTATTATCATCAACTGCTACTCACTGACCAACGCAGTTGATGAGTACGAATTAAATGGGTTCTATTATCAGTTGGAGGAAGTCATCCGCAATGATAAAGCATATCATAAATTTGTTTTTGGAGACTTTAACGCCGGAATAGGGAAGGCCAACGAAAGCGAATACAGGATCGGAAATTTTGGTTTAGGAAAAAAAATGAGAATGGGAACCGTCTTGCAGGACTCCTGTCCGCAGCACGTTTCTTCCGTGGAAGCTCGTTTTTTAAGAAGAAAGAAAACCACCGCTTGACATGGGAGTCTTTTAACGGCATGACTCATGCGGAGATCGACCGCTTTCTGACAAACAGAAGATGGTGTCTACTTGACACATCGGCAGTCCCGTCATTCTGTACTGGTTCCGATCACCGCCTTCTGAAGATTCGATTTAGCCGCAAGCTGGAAAAGAACTCTCTTCATCGACCACGAGAAAAAAGTCTAGCTGTGTACGACGAGAACATTCTGAACGAAGTCCTCTCCAAGCGTGACTAGCAGAATAAAGAAGACCCGACCAAAGGCTACGAGCTGCTTGTCGAAGGACTGAAAAGTTTGCTTCAGTTCCTCAAGCAAGAGGATCGGATTACATCTCCATCACTACTGAGGAGTTGCTCAAAAAAAGAGGGAAATTGAAGCTTGATCCTACTGCAACACGTTTAACATGGCTAGTAATAAATGCCAGCTGCCGAAGAGCTTTTCAGGAAGATCTACAACGGTACAAGCAGAAGAAAATACAGGAAGCGGCAGAGAAAAGAAGCAATCTGAAAAAATGCCGTTGGGACTTGTGTGATTATAATGTTCCGCTTTCAGCCCTGATGAACGAAGATGGGATCGTCAAAACTTTCCGCCATGTTATGGAATTAATAGCGGAAACGTTCGACACCAACCTTTCCCGTTCCACAATCCCCGTCCCGGGCCCTAATATCCCTGCTGGAAAAAAATCACCTGGAATTCTTCCGTCGGAAGTTCGAGTTGCGATAGAAAGCATGAAAAGAGGCACAGCTCCAGGACCCGATAATATCAATGCCGAATTCCTTAGAGATGGAGGCCACAATTTACATGTACTTCTCGCAGATCATATGACAGGCTACCTTCAAAAGGAAAAAATCCCAGATCAGTGGAGAACATCGCGCACGGTTATCCTGCACAAGAAAAGAGACCGAAGGGATCTTTGCAGCTATCTTCCCAAATGCTTGTTAAGTCTACTCTACAAGCTCTTCACGAAGATTATCCTCTCGCGCATATCAAGGACACCGGATGAGGCGCAACCAGCCGAGCAAGCAGGATTTCGAAAAGGATTTTGCTGCAGGACCACATCCAAACCGTGTCCAGGGTCATAGAAGTTTGTCGGGAATACCACTTGCCTCTAGTCCTAACCTTTGTCGACTATGAGAAAGCACTTGAGTGTCGAAATTAATGCAATCCTACCAACGCTCGTCCAACAAGGAGTGGACCCGTCCTACATAAGGTCTCCGTCCAACTGTTATCGGAACTACACTACGAAAATACAGCTTTTCCGTCGATCTCTTACAATACTCATAGGAAAAGGGATTCGCCAAAGCTGACACAATATCGCCAAAGCTGTTCAGTGTCGCACCGCAGTGGATAATGAAGTCACTCGATTGGAATGAGAAAGGCACACGTATTGATGGAAAATCCCTATCAAGCCTTCGTTTTGCCGACGACATTGTTATCTTCTCAAAAAGTACTAGCGAAGTAGAAGTGATGATCAACGAGATCAACGAAACGGGGAAAAAGATCGGACTTCGCATAAATCGAAAGAACAGAAGAAAGTTCATGAAAAACCCATGGTGCGAAGGCAAAAAATTGAACCAGACGGCTCTCTGATTCTATGATTGAACAGACCACCTCGTACGTATTAATGAGCATGAAAAACAACATAGAGAAGGTACTAGGCAGGTGAAGAAGAGCAGGTTGGGCTGCATTAGGGCTTCTCAAAGAAGCCACCGACCAAATGAAGGACCCGAAAATCCGCGCTCATCTCTTTGATTCTGCGGTCCTCCCAGCGCTCTGTTATGCTGCATAGACGTGGGTTGATACTTCAACTACGTCAAGAATGCTTCGAACTACTCACAGAACGCTTGAGCGATGTCTTCCGAAATATAACTGGCAATATCTAGCCGGAATGCGAAGCTCTGACCTTCGAAATTTGTCACATCTTCGAGATCCAGGAGAATATACATCGGCAGCGAAACATAGGTGGGCCGGTCACATAATGAGAAGAGCCGACGACAGACGGACGAAAAGAACAGTAAAGTTGACTCCAAGAGAATGCAAACCGTCCTCTTGGACAACCACTTACACGTTGGGTGGACGTGTTCGTAAACAAAGTTAATCAGCTGTACCCCCAGCTGCAGTTGATTTACAGGTCACGGTATGAGACTCGCAAGCGCTACCATGCTCGAACAAGACCACCACCATGGACTACGATTGCGTGAGAAAGAACGAATGGCATATGTGCTGGGGTCCGCATAGCTCGTGAAGGCGGACCGTCCAGGTAAGTAAGTAAGTAAGTAATTACAAGCATATCGCCGCAAAAAGAGGTCGCCGTTATTCGTCAGTACAAGAATACACTTTTCCACGGCAGGTCCACCTGTTTTGCATCAAGGAGAACATTGGTGGGCCAACTATTAACATAGCTATTCGTATGGATTATTATCTTGCCGCTTCCACATATATCCCGTGCAATCACGATAGCCATCTACAACAATGAGCCTATAAGATTCGGGGAAAAAAGGGCATATTTCAGATATTCGTGTACATCTTAATATTGTGCTCACACCTAGGACTTTTCTTAGGATTTAATTACGTCTACCAACTTAGGCTTAACTCTAGTTTCCCACCTAAAAGACAAGCTCAGGCTTCAGATTTGTCAAAACCCTTATGCTCAAAAAAAATACATCAACAAACGTTGGATGATCTGCTACCCCATTATAACTAGAGGTAATTCTGAGCGTAAAAGTGTAGTATTGGGCAAGAATTCCAGAATTCATTGATTTAGCCGATAATGCACTTGCTAGAAGTTAGACATCTCTATATAGAACGGCAAACCGCGTACCAACATTTCTATCCGTTCTAGGAGAGCTCTGCTCTCAAGGCCTCAAAATTCAAGACTCTAGCTGGCGCTTTCTTGTGGTGGAGACGTGAGAACGTCCTACCACGAATATTTCAGATGAACTCCGCTTCAGCTATAAGTAGAATCAACAAACTCCGAAGAACGACGTTCTCTCCATAATAATCGATATATCTGTACATATGTCCTTACGAACTGCCCTTCTTAGCCGACGCGAGGTTAGCAGACATGTCCCTTATTGTTATGGTTGCCTTCGTTCAATGGCTGACCCTTCGGAGGCGCTGCCTTCTTCAGAGCCTGGACGTATCATATATAAGAGCAGCTCCAAAATTCGATGGATTACATAGTATTATATTAATGAACATTCAGCGTATGAAAAGACGCCAATTTTCAAAAACCATCCACCTGGCCATTGGACTTCCTGTGTGTTGCTCACGAGGGATGATGGGCGAGACTCACCCATGGGCATGTGCATCAAGAAACTATTCCGAGATAAGGTGACATATCACGTGTGATAGGGATGCATTCGTCTTTACGGTTCACTTTTCGACTTTTGAAATTTATCCAAAACGCCTCAAGAGTCCTACGCGTTGATGTTTTATATTCCTGCGCTAGGATTCAGACTTTTCACTCGAAATCATCACAGTTGTGCTTTTTTGCCCTACGTGTACCCAAAGGAGTAAATCGTCGAATTTTACGTGTTCTTTTATGCGGACAAAAAGTGGCCTATCCGTTTCCTTCTGTGCATTCATCAGGTATCTTGATATGACTGGTTTCGATTCTAAAACATCCAAATAAAGCTTTTAGTAAGTGGCTACATGACAAAATGGTATCAAAAACCGAGTAGTAAAAATATGCTAGTCCACTACCTTTCCTCGCATCCTTCACATATGAAAAAATCTTTCTTCAAAAACATGTACCGAACAGCTCAAAATGTGTGCAAAGGAGAACAGGAAAAGAACGAATTGCTGAACTCAGGGCGAAAAATAACCGTTTCCAATGGTTACAAAGAAAAAGTCACTTGGGCCAGAAACGTAGGGTTATTCCTCAAAATACTGTTCTAAACCTAAATAAGATTTCTTTCAAGCTACTTTCCTTTTCAAACGAATTAAGCCACGCCATAAGGAGGTGCCTTAGAAGAACCAGTCTTGAAAGTTACGTGGCAGATATTTACCTCCCACCCAAAACTCTACTCCGTTAGCTAGTCCGCTACCGCCTCTATGAACGTTTGTGAAGCTCAGAAAATTGTGTAATCTGTCCACACGGGAGGTACGGGGACTACATGAGTTTAGGTGCAACATAGTTGATCTTGTGTAAGGCTTGCGGTGAAAAATACATTGAGAAACGGACAAACCACTTTGTATCCGCATGAAAGAACACCTAGATGGAAAAGCCAAAACACGACAAACTATTCCTCTGAGTACACATATTGCACAAAAGCACAATGGTAATGATTTTGAAGCGAATATCTGGATCATATCGCAGGAATTTAAAACATCTAAGCGCAACACTCTTGAGGAATTTTGGTTAAATTTCAAAAAACCAAAAATGAACCGAAAAGGCGAATGCATCACCATCACACGTGATATGTCACCTTCTCAGAATGATTTTTTGATGCACATCCCCGTGGGCTCGTCTCAGTCATCAACCTACGTGAACAACACACAGGTGGCTCAATAGTAAAGGAAAAGTAAGGTGGGTGGTTTTTGAAAATTGGCGCCTTTTCATATGCTGAATCTTTATTAATATAATAATATGTAATCCACCGAATTGTGGGGCTACTCTTACACACGATACGTCCAGTGTCTGAAGAAGGCCAAGTGACCGAAACGTCAGCCATTGAATACAGACACCAACAACAATAAGAACATTCATATCAACCACGTGTGGGCTAATAAAAGCAGTTCGCAAGAGCACATATACAGAATTAGCAATCCTCTAAAATTAATACTACATGTTAAAACGTACAAGCACTGTTGCAATAAGTCATATTCTCCTTTAACTTCTCGGAAGAACTTCAGCGTTTTAAGAACCGTCTATGTAAGTGTTCATAGATAAATTTATAGAGTTAAAATCACAAGCTTAATCTTTTTATTTACTGCCTACTTTACTGGATATCTTCCCTGAAAGGACAATAACGCGTTCGTTTCCCACCGCAGACACCTACGGTCCGAGGTTTTGCAAATATCTCAGCATCATCTTAGTTGTATTTCACGTGATACCCTGTCGTTAAGAATTATAGTAGGCAGTAAATAAAAAGATTAAGATTGTGATTTCGGCTTCAGCCTCAGCTTAACTAGGTTCGTTGGCGATTTGGACTTCCTAGAGCAGTCCCGCTGACGGGTGATTGGTGATGGCGCCGATCAATAGAACTAGCTGATAGACAGGCGAAACGAAGGGCCTGCATGGTGTGGTGGTGAACGCGTTACTACCCTGAAAGGACAATAACGTGTCCGTTCCTCACCGCAGACACCTGCGGTCCGGAGTTTTGCAACTCAGCATCATCAATAGAGTTAGTTTCCACACATGTTTGAGCACAAATGCTTATTTCCAAATAACAAATCTTGATTTCTTAAATTTAGATGTGAATATATTCGTGATTAAGACAAATTCACAGCTCTACCCGCGTACCTTAAATCTTACTATACCTAAATTTTTGCTCATTATATTAGAAGGGCGCGTGTGGCTCATTGGTCGGAGGCACCTTGCAACACACACGTGGAATCGATCCCCGTGCCAACGATCCACCGAGCCTTCCATCTCTCCGGGATCGGCAAATTGGCACCAGAGTTGTCAGGGAGGATAGCAGCGCTGCCTCGATACATCGGTAGGCTACCACGAGTCTTTGCAAAGGCCAGATATGCATTCATTCACCTCCAACGATACTTAATGAAGTCGAATGCATGTCGCATCCTCAGAGATTGAACAACGCCGAGAAATTTATCCTTTATGATTTATAAGAGGAACCTCCCTCCAAATGTGACCTTCACTTTCACGAAGCATTGTGATGCACCATGAGTAATACAATTATTGTCAACGCTAACAATCCTCCAATAACACAAGCAAACGCAAAAGCGAACTTCAGCCGAACATAGTGGAAAGAAAAAATACCATAATGCAAGAAAAAATGTCACGCGGAAACGAAGCCCACAGTGTATCCATATTCGAGAAAGAAACACCTCGTTATTTCCGAGTTTCCCGCACCTAGCGGCGATTCGAAAATTCTCGCGTTGAGGCATACAGAAACTCCCAATGCCCGTAATACCCCTTCTTATCACTCCTAGAGAAACCCCACATTTATGATAACTTTGACTATATGACTTTAAAGCTGCTGGTGTATACTGTGTTGGATAAATTGTCAACTGATGACTTTCCATAGTACAGGTTTTTAGCAATGTTAACAAAAGCTATAGTTAATATTTCCCGACTAGTTGCCATTCTTTTATTTTATCGTATGTTCCTATACTGATGATCAGATCCACTGCTCCTTTTAATCACATAGCAATCTGGCAGTGTGTAACCGTTCCCACCTCATCTTTCGCGGTATAAATCAATCGATGTCCCAGAGTGCACATCATGGTTACGCACATGTTTGGCAGGATGTTTTTGCAGCTCTCCATCTCGACCTAGCACTCTGACGTTGGACTCTGTGTATCGACTTCCGATCCCAGCCAAGCCGGGGCAACTCGCATGCCCGAATTGGCTATTGATCGCTGGGTGCACTCGTAGCAGCGGTCTGTCTACATTTCGCCTGGAGGATACTCCGTGGCCAGCAGTGTGCAATATCACTATTTCGATATCATATCACTACACCAATGTTGTATAAGATATTTTATGTTTAATAGTATGTCGTATCGTTCTCTACGCCATCTCTGCCTATCGATCACGTTGTCGCTTATATTTTTTTGCATTTATGGTCTCACTATCCCTACTTCGCTATTATTGCGTTATCATTGTTATTTAAGTATTTAATTACCAAAGTTGGAGGTATTACTCTTTGACAATATCGCGAATGTCCCGCACGGCAACTTCCGACGAAGTCGAGCGTTCTACTCGAAGACTTTTTTCCCACTAGCAATTGCTGTATTTTGGTTATTTTGGTGTATTGGCCTAACTGCTGTATTCTGGTGCTTCGGTCTAACCACTACAGTCTGCTGCATTGGCTCAACTGCTGTATTCTGGTGCATTGGCCTAACTACTATCTGACCAATATACGGGTCCTATGACGAGATCCAAAGCTACACGTTTAAATGCAGAGCGGGAGAGAGGAGGAAGCGCTACATCGTTGGTGAAAACTGAATCGGCACTGTAATAAGTACTTGTAGATCATCCAGGTCCTTGAACCAAGGTTTCGTCCAGTCAAACCATTTTGGAACAAGAGCAGATATCCCCAAAAGAAAATGAATGAGGGAGTCCTATATATCACATTCTGACCAATATACGGGTTCCATGACGAGAAGCAGAGCCAGGCGTTTAGACATGGAGCGGGAGAGAGAAAGAAGCACTACATCGTTGGTGAAAGCTAAATCGGCACTGTAATCAATAGTTTGCATAGTTGTGACTGTTGTGAAACCCAACTTTTGTGGATGGAATCAAGGCAAGAAAAAACTGTTGTCATTATATATATATATATATATATATATATATATATATATATCATATAATTGTGGCTCACAGTTTCATGGAACAAGTTCCAATCGAGCAGTTGTCCAATCAATAAATAAAGCGCGGAGAGTTTATTAACTGCATCTTTCCGTCACTTTATGTGGCAGAAACCGAAGACTGTAAAGAGATTGTTAGAAGTCTCATCACAAGCACGGCAGATTTACGTACCATTGCGAACAAAATGTCTGTTCCGGCACTAAATTTGTTATTGTTATTTGCGAGGTGGAAGTGAGAATAGCACAGCTCCTGGTAATCACTGTATCACCAAGACTCCCGTTGATCGTCAAGTGACAATCCTTCCAAAACTGACAATTCTCACACTTCGAATTCTCACAAAACGAAATTCGAATGTGCAAGACAAGCGCTGTAAATTTCCACAGTGATGCTGCGGTCGGAATGAATCTAAAAATGCTGAAGTTCGATCTTTGTTACAGTAATATCCAAGCATCCATTAAGGATTTCCTCGTCTCCTGGAAATACAGAAGAAAATTGCCTTTATCAGTTAAATCACTAGACATTAGTGCACCAGTTGTTTTGGAGATCCATAAATCTGTTCAGTAAGAATGCGCTGGAGTTTATTCTTGCTGTCAGCAGAATATTAAAGTTCTACTAAATGCAAAGATTGGCTGAATCCGAACCCAGGTCGCATCATATTCTTCCTCTCTATGATTGTGAATAAATTAACCATACAGCTTATCCACTCAACACTCAATCAATGCAACAATACACAACTCAACAGCCAAAACGTATATATTCACCGATGAAGCCATCACAGCTTTGATGCATTGGCCAAATCGGCACATTTTTTGGTACACTGGCAAGGAATCGAACCAGCGTTGCCCGCATGGCAGGCGAGGCGTTATTTAGGGGCAAGTTGGTTCCAGCACAGGTGATATTCAAAATCACAGGACATTTGCGCATTACTGGTGATGTTGGGAAGGTGAGCCTATGTTGTTTCTTGCTGATTAATAAGAAGGCATGGTTTACCTCACATTGTCGTTGAAGTTTATATTGCGTTATTTCAGATTGAAGTGGTAAAGTACCTTTCAAGAGAATTCATAAACTCTAACGAAGACGGCAGTACGACACTCCAGTCACCCGATAACTCTCAGGGCATGTCACCGCTATACAGGTGGCAAGTTGTCGCATATTTGCCGCATAGTGGAGATCACCACAGATTTTCTATATATTGTTACTCAGCTGCTGTTGGAATTACAGGACTTTCAGATCTTCCTGCCACGTGCAACTGTTGGATTAACTATAGTAATGACTATTAATTACTCCTTATATAACTACAGTAACTATTCCCTAGATAGTCTCAATTCTTTACATTATTTTGTGCTTCCCATATTAACTCTGCTCACTGATAGCTACATTTATCATTGCCTTGTACCCATCGTACCACTTTCATTTAAACACTCTGTGCAAGCATTTGTACCATTTCCGTATGCACATTTTGTATAAGCCTTCGTACAAGATACTCCGTCACTTTCACATGTACTTTCTTTACAAGCCTTTGTGCAGCATTCACATAGTTCAAGCTACTCCAGCGATTTCACATGTACGTTCTGTATAAGTGTATATTCTTCACGAACCTTCTGTGCAAGCAGCTATATCAAATTGTGCTAACTGAGAAACATCCAAGAATATTTCTCTGACTTCATTGACTTTTGCTAGGTTTCGCTGAAACTCACTTAGTTCCCTCAAGCAGTATTACTTACCCTTCTGGGTCTTGTTTGATTGTTAATATTGTATTATTATTACTGTTATAAGCACTTATAACTAGAGCTTGATACTGTTGTCTGAACAGAAAAAGTCTCGCGTGACAAACTCGTACAACGTCGAGCATTCTATTTCAAGTTAGTAGTTATTCGGTGCCCAAGAACGACTTGAAGTCACAACTATTACATAACATGAAGATAGGAAAATGGAGTCAGGCGGTAGAATGGTTAGAGCTTGAAACAGACACTAGAATTCAGTGCGAAGCACGTGGAGAGTGCTATGAGGCTGAGGTTTCAAAGTGGGATCTTCGTGCTTCTATACGATAAGTAGCTCAAACATCACTGTGGCAGTATTCCCAAGACGGACTATCCTTGGACTGAATGTATTTGTCGAATACGTCCGCACAAAATCTGCTGTAACGCAGTCTATAGTTACTTGTTTTTTTCCATGAATTGCTGGTGAAGTATCCTACCAAGAAGATTCATTGCGACAAAGGTTCGATTTTCTGAGAAAATCGGACGTCATCTCTTACATACCTCCTCGTTATGGGATCTCGTATGCAGGTAGACGTGGCTATCGAACTCATTGCTGAATTATTTATTTATATGATCTTATAAACTGATCTCGTTTAGCCACTGCGAGGTTGGTATAGGGCTTCGTTGTCGTTGTCTTGTTGTTGTCGTTGTTGTTGGTGTTGTTGGTCCATAGCTGACGTTTCCGCGATTATTTTCTAGCTTCTGAGCTTTTGTTATTACAGTGTTCTAGGAGGTTCGCAACTAAGACTGTAATATGTATTCAGTCTGTAAGAAAGCCAAAATCATGTTGAAGAAGAAGTGAAATATTACCCGGATTCATATATTCATATTTTCTTTCATTTCTCTAATGCCAGAGTCGCAGAGATGACTTTTGAAACTGCTGTACAGAGTAAAACGACATGCGACTACATCCGATGCAGGTGTTGATTGGGAACGTCTTCGTAGATTTTTTTTACCTTCTACAACACTCTTTACTCACTGCGTGTTGTGTGGGAGGAATGGAAATATTTGAAAACCGTAGCCTTCTCTTCTCGTTTAGCCTCGGCTTCATAATATCCATTCTTCAATCATCACTAAAGCATAGTCGAGCTGTTATTGCTCTGTATTCAAAATCAATTTTTCTAAAAAAAAACGCAAAAGCATTAGGCGAATATATTTTTACATCAACCTCGTCTCAGCCCAGTAATTCAGGAATTTTTCGAAATAGTTATCATCTACTTTTATAAGATTTGGTAACCTTCGACGTTCTCACGTTGCAGATTTCACATATCTAACGAAATCCGGACTTCAGAAGAATGCCGTTCACGCAGGTAACATGGCCTTGTCGTGTGATGGACTGCCATCAAATGCCCAGCGTAGCGACGACGTAGTCAAACTTTTTCTTTTCCCTTCCCTATTCTTTTTTAGTGCATTCGAAGTGGAAATGGTTCGCAGCTCATAAACCATTAAATTATTTCCTCTTCGTAAAGTACCACCAAGTTTTTTTGTCGAAACTTCTATTCATTTCATGCATTTTCCCTTGATTAATTCAGCCGATGAGTTTTGCATTATCAGCATCTCTCGCGTTTTCTTATGGACTTCAGTGTGACTGGAAAACACAGAGCTAGTAATTTTACCATGATTAAGTAATTAACACAAGTTATTATGGTTTACAATACTAAAGGGCATAACTAAGTAGACGAAAGTGCAAAGAAAGACTGTGATCTAATCGTTTTAGTCCTTAATTGCTCCGCTGATTTTATAGCAACGAAGCACTTCGCATTCGTGATCCTTGCATAGCGCATTGTTTTCACCAAAGCCAAAACTATTCTGTCAAGAATCTTAACTAACATTCAACGATTGTAGAATGCACGGACAACGAGAGCGATGTAGGATATGAGGCGGATTACGACGATCATTATGGACAATATGATAATGTCCGTCCACTTGCTGATTCCAACGAAGTCGATCTAAAATCAACCATATATAAATCAAGATAAAATTTGTAAAGAAAGAGAGTAGAGCAGTGGAGGTAATGCCGATCATCACGGGCATGGTGTTAGTTCGATTCTGGCCGGAGCTCCGCAAGCCTTTGATCACTCCGAGGTCGGGAAATTAGTACCTGACTTGTCTGGGAAAAGTCCACTTTTTGCAATCCAGCGCTCTGGCACTTCTATTTCGAGACTCCGGGAAGAATCGACTTGGTAAGCATTCAGGGGTATTCATAAGGAGGAAGGCGGTAATCTGCAAGCAGTGGCTGAACACATACAAAAAAGTTCGATCACCTTTGTGAATCATAGATGCCAGTTAACGAATGAATAAAATGGAAGTGCTGGGATCCGTAAACTAGATATGAAGGACGGGTAGCGTAAAAATAAAAAAAAGCTAATATAAGGCTTTTACTGCCACTTTCCACTCATAAATTTGAATGGATACTAATGTTGTCCATAGTAACCAAATGCTCGTTTTCTGAACGACGAACGAACGTGTGATCACTTCCCAGAATCTCGAATGCCGTGCTAGGGCCTTCCAGATAGTCTACACTTTCCAGCTAATATGTAATTGTCCACTCTGTTGTGCTCCTTGATAGCTGGTTTCGCAGACGGAAATTTCGACTTATTTTATAGCTTGCGAAACAGTGGTGATTGGTTAAATGCGCTTCGAATCCTAGTTGAACGTACCCCCAATATCATTGCGCAGTTACAATTTGGCGGTGACAAATGGTGGAAAAGTGATTACACGTATTGCCAATTAGCAATTAACACTAATGGTGAAAGCAATAAAGAAGAAATAGTGAGAAGTAATAAAAGAGTCTTGAGGCGATTTTGAAGAAAGAGGAAAATTTTGACATCTTGACAAGTTACAATGGACGGTAGCGGTACTACTACACCCAAATCTCCGTGCTGTGACATGATCTTATAGGACGGTGGAGGAACAACATGTCAACGTACCGATTCTAGTACTTCCGATCCAGATTTAGGGCAATCGAAATACTTTGCTGTATGATTCAAGCATCCTGGAAGTAAAAGTGATGGTGTCTTTCATGCAGAATCATTCAAATCCCGAGCTATTTATCGTTGGACGGATTTCTTGTGCTTTAGAGGAGAATGTAGCTAAGTCGTAAGAATTTGATAGACAAGTGGATTAAAAATACCCTTCTCAAGTTCTCTTCAAACATCTTTTACAGTATTCGTTAGCTTTCGACTGGTGACCTTGTTCTTTTAAAAGACAACAATAATAGGATAAAATGTTTTGGTAACACTGGTTTGATAAGACTTACTAAAACGTTAACGTGGTTCATTATTTTTGTCAATACATTCGCAGTAGCATCAGAGGTGAAAAAAATCGCTTTTCGAGGAATTCGTGAGTTCAAAAGGTGTCTTCTTATTAATGTTTGATGTTGGTGAAGAATTTAAAGAAGCATAGGAGGATTCATTCACCTGGAATGACGTCAACGGTCTCCCACTGGTTTATAGCTAGCCCCTCATAAGCGTACCTGAAATCAGATTCTATTCTAATTTAAAAGGGCACTTGAATCCTTTTGAAAGGAACTGGCTTTCAGACAAAGATAAATTTCTTATAGTGCTGACGCACTTGAAATAAGAAAGAGCCGATAGCCAAGTGAAGTATTTGGGGATGGACTCATAGGTTATGAAGAATCCACCGAACGCCATCATTGGAATCACGAAAATTGGAAGGACCGTCGTCGCTACCGTAGTCGTTCCGAAAGTCGTAGCTGTTGCATACGCTGAATTACCATCGAAGAGGAATTCCTTCGGTAAACAAAATAATTGATTATAATCTCAAATCTCACAAAGTAGGACGGACATGGTAGTGATATAAAATATTTCGTTTTATGAAATTTTAGTGAAGCAGTGGTCAAAAACACTATCACAAAAGACGCCGAGAAAAGGACTAAATACCGCGCTTTTTTAGTTCACAGAATTCGCATGGAACACCAAAAGTCCAGCCACAAATTTATGAGGTGTGAGCACTTTTGGGTTATTTGGAAAAACATTCGGAGATGTTGATTGTTCACTATCGTTGTTTGTTTCATCAATGAATCAAGATTTAGAAGAAAAAGTGCATTTCGATGCTGACGGCGAGAAGCGAACAGAAGTGAACCAATTAATTTTGAAGCGAAATGGTCGACGAAAGATGTCTTTATATGTGGGGACTTGTTTTCTGTCTTAATGACAATACGTCTCTTACAAGGCGGAAATGTTTTTGCTGGAACTTCTCTTAATAACTGCCACGTCCGACTTTCTATTAACCTCGGCATTGATTGAACAATTCTTTCCACTTCTGTTCAGCAAACACGAGGTGTTACTTTATTTCTTTATTTACGCACAAGCTGACGTTTCGGCGGATTTCGCCTTCTTCAGAGCCTGGAAAGGTCAAGTTGATAGCAATCTATTCGGCCAAACACCTCCATAACCAAACAGAGAAAACGCTAAACTAAGACTTAAATCAAATTTAACACAGCTCCGCATACTCACCGCTCTCTACGAGACTTCCACTAAATATGTTACGTGAGGACCAACCGCCCAGAGTTCACACGGAATCGTATTGTGCCCACCCCATCAAAATAACAGGCTTATATACTGCCCAATATCACGCATGATAAAGAGGTATTCCTCCTTGAGGTCCATTTTCGGATTCTTGGAATTAATCTAGAATCCTTCTAGAGTTTTGCGCTTGCGTTCTCGATTCTTGCGCGAGGATCGTAACCCCTACTTCAAAATCTTCTCCGTTATGTCTCTGCGTCCTATGCGTGCCTGGTGGAGCCTTTCGTTTACGTTTGCCGACTAGATGTCCTTTTATACGTACGCCGAGTGGTCTATCCGTTTCGCCAACGTATTCGTCCCCGTACGCTTTACAATCGTTTGTATTCGCAATCGCTTTACATTCGCTTTTATTTACTGCCTACTCTTTTAAAATCTTTTTAAATAAAGCGGTTAAGATTGATTATAAGTAAAGCCTTAGCTTAACTGTGTTCATTACCGACTTGGGCTCCCCAGGTCAATCCCGCTGATGGGTGATTGCTGATGGCAGAAATCGATAGAACTAGCTGAGAGACAGGCAAAACGAATGATCCGCACAGTGTGGTGAACGCGTTATTCCTCGGAAAAGACAATAGCGCGTTCATTCCCCACCGCAGACACCTGCGGTCCGGAGTTTTGCAAATATCTCAGCATCATTAAAGTTATATTTCGCAATATACCCTGCCATCAAAAAGAGTAGGTAGTAAATAAAACGGAAGAGATGTAAGCTTGGATGTATGGTTTCCATAATAAAAATTAATGTACTCGGACGGATCAATGGTGCATGGTTTCCCAAATTCATAATTAATATCCATCTTAAGAAAACCGTAGGACGCCTTTCTGCCGGACAGTCGCTCTGGTAAACCAAATATTCGCATATTCTTTGCTCTTGATGTTTTTTGATTATACTGGTAATAAAGCAAGCATTAAAAGCCGCAATGTAGCATTTGACTTATGGCAACACTTCTTATCATACACCTAACAGAACGGGTTTGAGTAAGGCGTGGTCACCGAAACATCAGCCAGCGAGTCACAAATACAACAGCTGGCATCAATCTCGCTTTAGCTCAGCAAGAGCAGTTCGAAAGAATGTATGTAAATCTACTTCTCATCGTTGGAGCCGAAATTAACCTTTGCTTAAAGGTTGAGATGGCATTCTAGTACTAATCGAATAATATATATTGGAATATGAAGACCGGCATTCCCTTCTTCAGGAAGTGTTATAAATGTTCAATTTTTCTTCATAAATCTTAGCATCTTGGACGGAATTGTTCTGATTGGCTACGAAGCCATCCGACATCGGATAAATGAAAAATACCAGGTAGATTCAACGTATTGAACTGGTTTATTGCCAAATGAATAGCATAAGTTTCTGGTCCTGCGATATCCCGGCACATATAACTGAAAATTCGTCCTAAAAGCTTTTCATTTTCTGGCAAAAAACCATAACGGTCTTCCGCAAATGTAGTTTTCCTCCTACTTGTTATCCGTCGTAGCTTTCTCGGCCTCATTTACTTTCGGTATCAGGTAATTATTGCACCTTCCTATAATTCTCTTTTCTTTAGTACTTTCGAGATCAGTTCGCGGATGCAAGCTAGGTGCAGTCAGTAGTTGCTTGTCGACCTCTCCTGATTCACATAAAGGACATTATGGTTGGAGACCTCTTTGCATCACCACCCATTTACTCATCAGTTACTGGATACCATCATAAGCCTTTTCTGCGCCGGCGGGATCGGAGGTGTAGATCCTTAATTCTTCTATGTAGCAGGAGGAGTCTTCATTCGCTTTGGCCCATGTTTATCCTCCAATCATCCCATTTTGCGCGACGCAACCTGGCGAGTACAAGCTAACACGATTGTAAAGAAATAGAAATACTGCGAAAATAATAAATTCGAAGCCATAAAAAAGGATAATGTTTTTGGCAGTGATTATTCTTCGAGATATGCGCCGTGCATTAGAGTTCATCAAGCATAGCTCTCTCTCTCTCATAAAGTTCTCGGTGTTCATCAGTTTCTGAGATATGCACCATGCAATCTACTTTCTTAAGCATCGTTTGGAGATGATTGAATGCATATCTGGCCTTTGCAATGACTCGCCGTGACCTACCGATCTGTCGAGCCATTGTACCAATTTGTCGACTTCGGAGGAGTAGAATGTTTGGTGAGCCTATCGCGGTGATCGATCCGATGTGTATTATGTGTATTGCGGGGAGCATCCAACCACTACGCTACATGTCTCCTCATCAAGGGCTTCTAGAGGTGATTAGTTGTATATCTGGCCTATAAAATAGCTCGCGGTGGCCTAATGATATATCAAGTCACTGCTGCCAACTCTCCAGAGATGTATAGTACCGATTTGCCGGCCCACCTGGACGGAAGGCTTGATGGGGCCTGGGATGTGGAATGGAATATATGTGTATTGCAGAGCACCTCTAACCTCTAAGACCACAACGCATGAGTTCCGAAGGTATTTTGTTGATTTTAAGTTGAATAGGGTGGTGAATTGGCAAAAATTAGTAGGAATTGTTTTTTACGCAGTTCTTTAGAGGTATTTTAAACTGTTATCCAGAAAATTGAACGGATCATTAGCACTAACAGATTGATGTAGCAACGTTGGTCAGCAGAACAGACACGATCATCGCACAGAAAAATGTCCAGAAGCTTGGAAGAAGACCTTAAGAAGAAATTTCATCTAATTCAGACCAAGGAATGTTTTTAGCAAAAATCACCGGCCATGATGTAGACGATCGCGTTATAGATGGCCGGCAAGACGACATATTGTGGCAGCTGAACGAGTTCAACTTACAACAATAGGAACGATTGTTCAAAAGTTGGAGACCCACGCAGATATCTTTACAGAATGATGCATTAAGTAGTAGTATCACATAACCTCTAATTATTATTGACTGCCATCAACAGTGAAAAATAGGCTGAAATCTTTTTCAACTAATTGACTGGAAAGGAATGGTTCCAAGACATCGTAATGAAGCGTTTTCTACACTCTTTTACGAAGCTCGTCGAAAGCCGCTTACATATGACAATGGTTTCATGCATTCACAAAAAGTCACTCAGAAAGCTATAGGGTCCTTGTAAGTGGTTGAAGACCCACTGACTCTAATTTTCGGTTTTTCTGACCGACCGTGGCATGCCGATCTACGGAACAGATTCTTTAATTCAATTATAGCCATATTAATGATGTGCTTCAACTAAAAACGCATTGGATTAGTCTAAAGAATCATATCGGTGTGGTCAAAAACCCCGAATAAAATTGCACTTTTGCTTTCCTAATTTTTCTTTATGGCTTCACGTAATCGTACTTCTGCCAGATTTCTCCCCACAAAGTACGAAGTCGAGGTGTAGACTCCGTTGGAGTTCTCACGTAACACGATCGGTAACTCTGTAGTGATTGCCTGAACTTCAAATATTTGTAGGAAAACATCCACTAAAAAATTGAAGGAAAGTCCGCACCAACCGGAACAGCAGGAAACTGAAGCATGAAGTTCAGATTCCGTACTTGATTGAATAGAAAACCATTTATAGAGACGATCGTGTTCGAGGTGACGGCCGTATCATAATAAACAACTCCTGTGATAATCGCACAGATCTGTAACCAAAGAGAATTCGCGTTAAATTTTCGATTGGAGCAGGCCTAAAACGGATAAATTAGTGCTTCTTTCAGAATCTACTCTGTTACGAAAGATTCGATTCCTATTCTATAGACCGTTTTATTTCATACATCCATAATTCCCCTCGTTGCACCTTTGACAACAGATTATTGTCGTTTTAATTTTCAGATCGAAGCAATGGAAGAAATTCAGCTGCGAACACGAACCACAGTTTGTACGATTCGCGTCTTCAACACCATCGGATCCCTCAGCATCGTTAGCCAGCACCTCCACGTCAGCGCCCTTAGCTGGGTCCAAAATGAGGCTTTATAACTGCAAACCATCGGCTTAGTTGTTTAAAGCGATGTTCATCGACTACTTTAATATTACTTTGCATGACAGCGAAACTTACTACATAGCATGCAAACCTATCACCAACATATATCACTTCCAATGATTACATGTTGCTTTGAAACTCACCTCATATTGCAGAAGGTTCGTTCCTTTTCCACGATTTTCGGTAGTATTTCCTCCTTAATAAGAACGACAAAAAACGCAACGTCATTTTAAAAATGTAGATCTCTTTTCTGGCAGAAAAATTACTCTAGGCTTGTCTAGAGAGAACCATTATTTATGGAAAATTCAGCTTATGTAAAACCTGTCTTTCGACGATTTTGAACAGCTCCTTTCCATATGGACTTTCCATAAATGCGTGTCTTATGGTCTGCAAACACAAAATGTGAACATTTCAATAAAACTTGCTTCATCCAATAGTGTGCAGATCTTTTGAACTTTGCAATAATTTAATAATAATTACAATAATTTGATGACAAGAATAATAATAGTAACATGTATTCTTTCTTTGATGAGCTTACACGAGGTTGATAATGACATTTATTTTCGGCTAACGTTTCGACGTCTTCGTCTTCCTCAGAGCCGATGATCCGAGTCAATGGTCCACGCTTGTTATTTGTCTCAACGTTGCAGCTTCGCCTTCGTGTCGAGTCAGGTCTTCCTCAGTGATCCATCTTCTCGAATGAGCTTCGAAATAATAGTAATGCTGGTATATTCGCAAAACTCCTAGTCGCTGGTGTCTACGGAGGGAACTGCACACATTATCACTCTTCCCAGAGACTAACCCGTTCATCACCACATTATAGGAGCCCTTCGTTTCGCCTTTCACTCGGCCATTTTATTGATCTATAGGTGCTATCAGCAATCACCCGTCAACGGGGTTGATCTGGAAAACACAAATCGGCATTGAACCCAGTTAGCCTGGAGCCGTGGTATGGATTGCAATGTCGTCACTTTTTATTTACTGTCTATTCTTTTATAATGGCGGGGTATTACATGAGCAATAACAATAATAATAACGATAATGTTAATAGTAATAATAACAATAATAACAATGAACGAATTAACAGAAGTCAATGTCAAGGAAGAAAATACAAGAATTTTCTGAATAACTAACCGAGATTGTTCTGAGGCAAATGTTTCGTTGGCCATTAACAACGGAAATTGTGCGGATGAAATGATCGACCGGATTGAAATAGTTAGGGCATGGATATCCACAACTTGAAATTCAGCAGTAGGAAAGAGAAACTATACTAGTCTTCTGCCATTAGTAGAACTTTGAGCAAAATTCTCTAATGATTTTGAATCAAACAAAAAATAGAAAATAAGGAACCTTTCAAACAATGCATTAGCTCCATCAATCGGTCCAAGGTATACAATGCGACCGCAAGCCATGAGGCATATGCTGGAAGAGCTACGGTTACAGTAGTGTTCCAGGTTAGAATTACAACGTTCACAAACAGAATAGGTTTACAGGAAAAAAACGAATAGCTCACTCGTTGAAGAAGGAATAGATTTGACTGCTTGGTTGATGAATTGTGATTATGACGGTCATTCCATCGTCGGCTAGTCGTCGAAGACTGGCAACGACGTGTCCTTAAAACAAAAATGAACGTTACTATTACAATTTAACCTACATGACTATTGTCGACATAACTATTAATAAAATGAAATAAAAGGGAATAAAGCTGTCAGCATTAATCAATCTCTGAGGGATGCCCCGTGCATTCGACTTCATTAAGTATCGCTGGAGGCGATTGAATGCATGTATGGCCTTTATAATGACTTCGACCGATGCATCGAGCCATTGCTGCTATACTTGCAGACAATTCTGGTACCAATTTGCCGATCCCGAAGGTATAGAAGGCCTGGTTAGGCTTGGGCATTTGCACCAATCTCATATATATATCATATATATTGCATGGTGCCTCCGATCACTGCGCTATACGCGCCCGTGTCAACATAACTGTTATTACTGAAAATGATATCAGTGTAAACAATAAATCTTCTAAACTTAACTATCCATAAAATGAAGATCAGAACCCGATGTTACGGGTTCATGTGGGAACTACAGAATACAGAACCGTCGAGGTACCCTAACACTGGACTTTCTACTTTTAGGATCGTACTCGCTGCTCCTCACAAAGCTGAACGTTGTACGGTAACGTCTATATACTACAGAATTTTTTGTTAATCGTACATCGCAACAGATCCATCAACGAGAAATGAGCAGATGTGCAACCACGACTAATCAATTAACAGTTCTCTACGCTATATAGCCTTACTTACCTCCTTTACCTTCGCGCTACGAACAACGATTAGGGCCATAAAAAGTTATAAGTGAAAATGAAAATTAAATGACGTTTAGTGAGGCCAAGGGATTGTAGTTCACAACGAATGTGGCCCTATTTTGTGGTTTACCTGCCATAAATGCGTCCAACCCAGAGGTCGGTTCGTCACAGAAAAAGATCTGGGGGCGCGTTAAGATCTAAAACACTTTCTTCAGCTATACAATTTTAAACGAGAAAAAGCAAAACGAAGTCCGACTTTAGAAAGTTCCTTTACATGAGACTCGAGTTAAAGAGAGAAGTCTAGAAATGGATTCAAAAATCTGTTTTGCCACGTGTACTATTTCCGTTCATTTTCTTTCCAACCACACTTTTATGACAAAGTAACGACCTCAGTCGCAAATGCGAGTCGCTTCATTTCTCCACAGGAGAGGCTTTTCGCTGTATTGGGAATACCAATTAGTGTTTCAGCACAGTCGATGAGTCCCATCTGAAATCACATACTCCTCCCGGAATCCACAGATTGGTTTGCTCGTGTAACAGGAAAGCCCACAGACCGTTCGAATCACGTACTCGACTCGAAAGTTCTGCTCAGCAGTCGTATATCCCGATCCCATTCGCAACCTTGCCTGAGAAAGCAAAACTCTGTGGTGAACAGTGTATCTAGAACCGTAATCATATCTGCAGCTCAGATATTGTGGAGCTGCGTCGAACAAATGGAAGAGAGAAATCCCTTTCGAATTCTTCACTCATAGTGAAGAGTTTTTAGACTGACAAAATAACACAGATGGATTTTAGTCGATGAATTAAACAACGAAACACAAAAATACCAATACTCTTTAAATTCAAATAAATAGGAAACCATTAATAGTCGAAAGCTTTGATTTCAAGTGTTTCTCAGTGACCTCAATTCTCCATGGGATATATGGGACATCGGACGGTGGAGGATTTCCAATGTTAAGAAGAATTTGAATGACGCACAAGTTTTCAAATATTGTAGCTTATGATAATTCCTACCATTGGCTTACACCATCGTCGTTGCTGGGAGAGTGTTATTGAGGGTTCGAAATGTGGAACGAGGGTTCATCTCTTCAGCGTGATCGCCCATATTGAGACGGAGAGCAACATCTTCTCCACCCGGACATCCGGTTAGGAGTAAGCCTGTGTAACGGTGGACCACAGTGAACAGCTAATAGTTAACTCTTTCCCAAACTAACAAAAATAATGGTTATTATGGATGAAGTATGGTCTCCTTCGTGCTTCTTAGACAACAAAAGCACATCGAGTGGTTTTGGTGCACCTCAAGAACAAATAGAATACAGTGACTCGATGGGGTTAGAAAGTAAGAAGACTGAATTGTAATCTATTCCTTAGTGTGTATTACAGTCTATCCATTCCAAGCAAAAATCACGGAATCGTAATCAGGAGTGCAAACTTTTCTTTATAGCCAGAAGACCACTTTAGACTTACCATGAATTGCAGATGTTCTCGAACTGTTATCGTGCCCACGAACATGTCATCTTGCTGTACAAAGGCAGATATCTAAAGGATCTAAAGGAAAGCTCCTTAACACCTGCTACATTTTGATGAAATCTTCCTTAAAATTTTATACAACACATTGCTGAGTCCTAACTCTAAACTCGAATTGCCAGATAGTTACTGATAAAAAACTGCTCAGAACGGTATTGGTCGTCGGGTCGGCCCACCTGTCACAGTCGCTACTTATTTTGCTAAAGTGACAACAATACCAATCATTTCTTTTGAATACTAGAAACTATTATTTCTAGTGAAGACCTCTCTGAGTTTCCATTTATTCATGCTTTGGCCATCTATAGTTACTGATCCTGTCACATATAATCCACTCAGATTTCTCGAAGTTAGCACATTTAAAAGTGTCGTTTTCCCAGCACCGCTAAAGCAAGTTGTTTGATTTCCGAAACTACCGAAGAGAAAGCCTCAACTTCAAAACAGCAAACCTGCTTCCCATGATCGCTAGCAGCCTCCCCGCGCGTGCCGCACCAGTCACTAAACAACGACAACATCGTAAAGATGGAAAAGAAATTGAACGGTCCATGAGTTTATTTAAGTAGCCAGTTCTCTGTGTTCAGTAGCGCACTAAACTTCTCATTCTTAATAAGCCACTGTGTTTCAAAGCGTTATGCAAACAGTTCATGGATATTAGGCCCCTAAAATTAGTTATAGCTTTCAGGATAGACTTTCTAGGACCATGGCATTGCTCAGTATTTCAGTGTTTTCATTACTAGAAGACAACAGATTGCTATTACACTGCTTGTTCACTCACAATAGCTGACGTTTCGCCAGTTTCGCCTTCTTCAGAGCCTGGGAAGATTAAATTGAAATGAAACTTACTTAGCCAAACACTTCAGTAACGGAGTGAATTGCATGTCAGTGTGATTCTTTCAGACCCCGAAGAAGGCAAAACCGGTGAAAGGTCAAGGTCGGCATTATTGAACAAATTTTGTTATTAACGAACTCGTTTCTGCTCAAGATGAAAACGTTGACATATTGCTTTCAGCGTTAGAACACAGGCGAAAAGACTTCATAGTTAGGAATGATGGGAAACTTGTATGTTTTACGGTAATGCATGCAATAGAAATTACTTCATTTAGAGGCTTCTGCTTCAAAAAATGTCGCGGTATCTGGTGGTAATTGAAGGGAAATTTTCGAAAAGATACGGATCTACTTTTAGTTATTGGCGGACAGTTCTTAAGTCAAAAGCAACGGTTTCGACGGCTATAAGATATTTCTGAAGGATAGAAAAAGCATTACCTTTGTGAAGAATCTGTTTGTGCTTTATCGGTGGGCGCCACGGGAGCATGTCTCGGAATCCACCGTGCCAGTGTTCACGACCGGTGACAGAGATTGTCTTCCAGCAGAGATCGCATCTTTATAGAAAAGAAAATCACCGTTGAACGCTTAATATAGACACTCATTCCACCAGGTTAAACTTAATATTTATAGCCCAACGTGTCTAAATGGTCCCAAGTCTGTGTAAAAGGGAAATGGAAATTGCCACGACACGAGTTCACATCGACTCATTTTTTCCTTTCCGATCGCTTATTCTTCTTTACAGAGGTTATTATGTGATTATGTATTAACTCGCTGGCTTGTACCATGGATATTACTGTTTTGGGCACTGAACTTGGAAAGACGTTATGGACGCTTAATATTTTTATTACTTCACAAGGCCCATTTTCACACCTACTGTGCGGATCCCAACACTTTATCCATTCATTTCATTCGCTTCCTCGCACTTTTCATCCACGAAGGTCTTCCAACTTTCCATGTGTGTTCGGCTGATGACTGCGAATTTTTGTCTGCTTCATGAATGTCGCTAAGTGCAGATCGAGTCGATTGCTCCTCGAATTCCGGTATAGCTGTGTCAGAGTGTTCCCGTGTTGATTTGAAGTTCCGGTGCCATTCTCATTACCCCGGAGGGATGAGAGGCTTGGTAGGTTCTGTACGGTGTCGAACCAGTACACGCCCGTGATGAACGGTATTACTTCCACTGAGCTATCCATCCACTAAAATCTTGATGATTTACAAAAAATGTTTTTGGACGAGTTTATTTCGAGAGTGGGAGACTGTTGCTTTTGAAGGCAGATCCACAAAACACTGCCAATATAGAGATGGCATTCAAACACCATTCAGTGCAAAATCTTGATTATTGAGCAAAATCGTTACAGAATAGAAACATTTTGAGGAAATCGACAAAGTATGCGAAGAATTGCAACGTACGAGAACGGCACTGATCTACCAGCAAGTGCTAGTTTTGTTGAATGGAACAAATCTGATTTAAAATAACTCGAAAGACCGACTTTCTATATATCTCGGCATAGATAGTTGATATATTTATTTGTATGATCTTATAAACTGATCTTCTTTAGCTGATGCAAGGTTGATACAGGTCTTCGTTGTCGTTGTCGCTGTTTTGATGTAGTTGGTCGATGGCTGACGTTTCGGTGACTTCGCCTTCCTCATAGCCGTGATGTTACGTGTGGGACTGGCCAGTTTATGAAGATCAGTTTATAAGATCATATAAATAAACATGTTGCATTTGATTACATTTGAATTTACATTTGAACAGCTATAAAGAATTTTTGACCGAAAAGCTTACCCTCTAGTGACGTAAAAGCACTTGTCCTTGTGGCTAGTGAAATTTGTAAAAGACGCAGTAGAAGTTCCGTGCAACTCTAATCCATTCATTTACGATTGCTATGGATTAGAATTTGTGCTAGGATTCATTTGAGGGCGTCTATCATTTAATGTATTTCAAGCAAACCTCCTAGAAAATCGTGCTGAAGCAAATTGACTTTTTCGAAAGGCTAACGAGAGGAAGAGTGTTCAGAGAAAAAAAGTAGGACTGGATACAGAATAAATTTGGAGCATATAATAGATATAGTTCACTAAAAAGTTTTTCACTTAGAGAAGATACCTGCATGAGAAAACCTAAAAAGTGGGAGATGGCAGTGAGGTCAACAACGATAAGCGTTTACGATAACAATAACGGTCAAACAAGGGTAGAGCGATAAGTTCGACGCCGTCGGTGCTGATTTACCACTGTTGACAGTAATCCATACCGTTCTAGACACAGCGAGTCCTCGAAAATACGTACTACAATATGGGACAGTAGCAAAGTGAGCCGAAGTAGAGGTGAATACGAAGTTGTCCAGCAAACTTCTTTTCAGAAGTTTTCGAAGACATGCTTGCTCAGGCTAATCGTGGAACTTGTAGTTCCTAGAAAATAGTCCTCAAAATAATTTTAGTTTTAATTTTAACATGATTTAATAGAAATCCTTAGAATGAAGTGATTTCGTCAAATTTTCTACGCAGTCTACTCATTTTATTGCATTTCTACATGAAGAGTTAGTAACAGAAGCGTCCGATACAGTGGAATACATTGTCTGCTCTCCTAATATTGAGTTAAACCTTTAGCTTAGCATAAGACTAGCGAAATACTCTCCGTATATTTTCTAGCCATTATTTTTCTCAACGCACAAACTGTTGCAGCGAATATCCTGGCTGCGTGGGTGATCTTGTCCATCCTGTCTTTGCCAAGCAGCTTTTCACTACGATATACCACTTCATTTCCGTAGACCTAGCCATTTCCATGGCTATAGTCTACTTGGTGGCGCAGTAGAAGTTGATAATTCGTGAATGGAAGACTAGGACACTTCCATGTGGATTCGAGGAAGTCAGTTCGGCCAAGGCAGGTCTGCTATCAGTTTTCTGACCAAAGCGATGCCAGGCTTATCCACCGCATCTACAATGACCAGATGCTTCAACTCAGAAAAATCGTAGTGCGAGGATGAACATTAATCAGTACATGAACAGGCCTTCAGTGACTAAGCAATGTGGAGTTTAGTTAAATGGTAGCTGAATGCTACCACACGATTGGACAGTGACAATTCGTTGCAATGGGCTGGCAACTATGTATCACGATGTAGGCAAACTCGCCTAAAATCGAACTATATACCGCGCCTTCGAAGTGGCGCGAATAAGTGGATCTTCAATATCTGGAATAATCCACTTTATCCGCATGTCTACACATCGAGGTTGTGTATGTGAATAGCATACGTGAACAGGGGAAGTTACCACATACAAAACACCAGATTCTGTTGTGAAAGTTAATCTGCATTGAGTGGTGCCTCTCGATGATCACTCTCAAGGAACGTTTCATGGCGAATACCAACGAATACCACAGCAAGATTCACTGTCTTTTCTGCTCAGGTACAAAAGCCACTACCCTACTAAACGAAGAAATGCGAAACGAGGTTCCTTCATACTCTATAACGGTCACTGGTAATCGGCGCTCGCGTAATTTCTAAATGCAGCACTTCCAGACGACTACCACTCTTTTCGAACATAAGAAAACTTTCAGCGAAAAAGCCTCATTCTCGTGTTGAAAACGGTATCTACAAAGAAATTCGCTTCTATGCCAGGCGAATTCACAGCCCGCTTCAAAAAGCATCTGCTTGGGAAAACGATGGAAAATGATAATAATTATGTCGTAGGTTGACCTCACAAACCAGAAACGATATCAAAGCTTCGCGAACGTATGATTAAGGAATTCGGCGGTATCATCTTGCTGACTCCAATGCAACTAAATTAAAGTAATAAAAGAAACGCGGGAATGAGGCAGCGCAGTGGCTAGTGTTGCAGCCCATCTGGAAAGAAGGTTCATGCTCAACCAATCCCCCAACGCTTTCCCCCAATCCACTTGGCAAATGGTCCAGCACGGTTATCTCTACGACTGCAGGGAGAATTGACGATTCTACGACATCCATCAAAAAAGACAAAATCCTCAAATGGCAGTCGA
The DNA here is from genome assembly GCA_900624975.1 of Angiostrongylus costaricensis. Lineage (NCBI taxonomy): Eukaryota > Metazoa > Nematoda > Chromadorea > Rhabditida > Metastrongylidae > Angiostrongylus > Angiostrongylus costaricensis. The sequence goes on along the minus strand of UYYA01003988.1, from coordinate 132,270 downwards.
ATCGAGACACGAAATGAGTTTCGGAAGCGCGAATGGAGGATATCTACACCGATTTTATGGTTCTGAAACGACTTTCCTCTCGTCTACGTTCGAATGGCGATCGGGTATTGTTTCGCCATTATCGGTAGCACGATTGCTATTCTCCAATGTGCCGCTACACGTCAGGACTGAGCAATGTGCGCGATGTTCGAAACTGACACCTACGTGAAATTACTGCAATAATTTCTTATTCGATGTACGTGGCGCATTGAATAAGGGTGCTACACACTTCGCACGTCCTTGGTCCCACTTATCCAAGTGTGTGATCCTCCTGGACTTCGAAATTGGTGCCAGACTTGTCTTGAAGAGCAAAGATAATTAGCCTAATATACAGCTAGGCCTCCGCTTGTCACTGTAGAACAAAGCTCTATTATTCTAGACTTTCATTTTTTGACCTTGCGTTTCCACTAATCATCGAGTCAGCATAAAGGTAGCATAAACATGGATCACTGTGAGTAATAGAAAAAAACGGAACGGAATAAGGGCAAAGTTCAACAACGTTCCACGTGACAAGTTCTATAGAACAGCAGACAGTAAATTCAGAGTGAAGCCTAATTGCAGCTAGGAACACGCACTGCAGAGGTGTCAATAATGATTATATTTTATTATTGTGTCGAAAAGTGAATTAGAAGGTGTCCTATATATAAACTTCCGAAACGAAAAAATATAAAGCAAACAGATGCGAGTGGTCACATCAGTGGTAAATCGAACCGAATTTTTCCTTCTAGTCGTGGTTCGTAAAAAAAGAGACGGCTACATTGAAAATGCCACCGACAACGAATGTCAAACCATTTTCACAAGCTGATCCGTGAGAAATTAACGGCGTGCGATGATCCAGATAGTTGTAGATCCATTTCCAGATCCATTTTCAGTTGTAGATGAGAAAGAATTCGACCGCTGTGAATTGATATGAAGTCATTTTCTTTGAAGCCGTGTATTCTGCCGTACTGAGGGTTTTTCTTGTGCTACTTGTGCATAATCGATAGCCTGTCCAACGTAGATTATTGCGTTGTATATCGGACACAAAAAACTATTTTATACGCTTAGTAGTTTGCAAAAACTGTTTCCTGGAGGAGTCATCCGCAGGACGAAAATAATTAATGATGAAGACACCTGCACACGGAGAGACCTCCGTTGTTCCCGTTAAACACGGGACAAGAACGTACCAGATGCATTATTTTAAACCGATTTTTATTTAACCTCAGAATTTAACCTCGGCAAAAATGACCAATGCGCGCTATCCCATTAATAATCTAATAAGAGGTGGATAAAGGTGCTTTTCCGCTAACATCTGGATGCCTTCGTCTTCCTCAGAGCAATGAGTCGACTCGATGTAGCTTACTCACCTTCGTAACAAGTCTAATCATCTTCAGTAGGGCACCGCTCGAACGAAGCGACCTCTCCGAGCAATCCGCTTCTAAAGAGAAGACGAATGACTGCAGCTCATCTACTGGGATCATCGGTGCTGGGAAAGACGAAGACATCGAAACACTATCCGAATAAATCTTTTTATTAACCTTGTGCTGGCTTAACAGCCCAAGAAGGTAAATGTTTTGTTTCTACAAGACCAGTCGTCACATCTACTGTGCGGATTCCAGCACTTCTCACATTCGATTCGCTTCTCGCATTTGTCGTCCACGAAAGTCTTCCAACTTCTACGTGTGGCTTCGGCTGGTGCTTGATGATTTTCCTTTCATACTAAATGTCGCAGAATCCTGGTCGAGACGATTCTCCCTGGAACCCAGAGATATCCGCGGTAGAGCGTTTCCACGTGGACTGGAGAAGAGCGTTGGGGCGGAGATGGTAGCAACGCCTTCCGCTGCCTGTTGGGCAGTACTACTAACCACTACGCTATCTTCGCCCGTATTAAATACCTTAATGCTATTACAACAATGATTATTATCAAACGAAAGTCATCATCAACATCAACCGTCTTGTGTAAAATAGCGCCGCATGGTACGATTGCCTCATTCCAGCGGGGCTCAACCTCAAGAAGATCCCTCTTGGTACGAAGACGAAGACACCGCATTGAGAGTACGAGGTGCTGTGTACATCGACTACGGTCTTCGGCTCTAAGAAGGACGAAGACGTTGAAACGTTAACCGAATAAATACATGGAAACAATGTCGTCTTGGCTTATCAGTGAACTAAGTTACATTGCACCTGATGCATTTTGGTACCAAATCACTGAGAGGCATTTATTGCTGTGGTAATATGGCAAATCACTAAGAAACCTTGTATAGATGAATCACAGAGTACGATGGTGTGAAGGGTGTCACCAAAATGATTTGTCTTTTGAAGGTCTGCGCATTATTTATCGTATTTCCACGGAGTCGATCATGTTTGGATCTTATAATTTTTACGTTCATAAATCATACGCAGAGACATAACAAAATTTTATTGTGACTAGCATTTAGGCGCCCTTGCCTTTTTCGGACCCTCGATGATTCGAGTCTTTCGAGTCCAATTTTTGCAACTCAGAATTTTTGTAATTTTTTGACTGCTGTAGAAGTAATCTATGCAAAACTATTTCTTGCATTGGCTGCTTCTAGCGCTTGCCCGCTTAAATATGTCTCAGTTGATGTTGAATCCTGAACGCATGTCATTGCTTTGTACTGATCGATGTAATGTTTCTTTTTTCCTATTGGACATTCACCTGTCCTCTCTTCAGTCTCTGCTGGGCAATCTACTTTAGGAGCCCTTCTGTTCTATTCTTCCATATTTCTATCGGATAGGTGCTTCATTCAGTCATGGTGGCACTCATATAACTGTTATCTGTGGACAAGTATCCTTCCTGATATTAAAAAAACCATCCATGGATTGTGTAATTTAGCCGGAAGCCAGTTTTTGAAATTATTGATGAGTCATCCACGTGGGTTACCGGTTCCTCGTGCTCAGCGCTGTGCCAATGTGATCGGAATTAATACGGCCTTTCAACTTTGAACAACCAAATCTCATCGTTGATGAGCTATACGAATTCAAGTAGAGGTGCTAAAATCTTTGCAGACAAGACACAGCCTTCCTGCTTTGATAAACTTGAGATTCTGTTTTTTCCACAGTCCATAGAACATAATATCTTCGCAAAGGCCCGCAATTCAAGTTGCAGAACGACTGAAGAAGCAAGACTTTGTCAACAAAACACTTTAGTTTTCACAATGTATCGTTGATGCTTGTTAGTGCCTCATTTTAAGACTAAAATCTCATGCCCTTTTTTACCTTTCTAAATAATTTTTTTCTAAATTTCTAAATAATTGGGCTCAAAACAGAGAAAGAACATCTTAGAAAAGCTACTTACCAACGTTGTTTTTCATAGTTTTTATATACCCATATAGCGACAGAGTATAATCTGCTCTGTGAGCCTCTCAAGTTCTCAACTTTTCAGGTACTTTAATTATCTGAAATTTATCGGAAGTTGTCGACAAACTGGTTTCATCCACAATGTGTCAAGCACATAAAAGTCAATCTTGACTAGTTAAGGTAAAGGGTAAAGTTCTCGGTGTTGATCATTCCTGGGGGATATATCTTCATTAAGTATCGTTGGAGGTGATTGAATGCATATCAGGCCTTTGCAGTGACCCGCGGTGGCCTACCGATGTATCGAGCCGGTGCCACTATCCTCTCAGACAAGTCTGGTACCAATTTGCCGACTCCGGAGAGATGGAAGGCTTGGTGGGCCATGGGCGCGGGGATCGATTCCACTTGTGGCGCCTCCAACCACTGGACCACCCGCGCCCACGTGACTAGTTATAGATTGTTATTCACAATTATGAAACATGATTAGCATACACAATGAGTAAGAGGATAAAAACCTATGAGCATTTCGCGTCGATCGATCCTGAAAGAAACGTTGTTCGAGCTCATTGTGCGTAATTAGAGGTGCTTGAGTACACATCTGTTCTACACAGGAACTTGATGGGGTCTGCCGATGTATAGAGTCACTTCACGCCACCCTCATAAAGAAGTCTGCCAAGCCCGGAGGGATGGAAAATTGAGTAAGCTCAGGGCGCGTCATCGAACCAGCGACCACGTCTATTGCATGGCACTTTTAACCAATGTGCTACAGGCATCCTATGGAATATTTATGCTTACAAATGTTAAAGTATACTTTATATACATTCGAACTGAATTCCAATGCTGATACCACCAAGGTTGGATGGGACGCAAGATTTTTCATTGAACAGAAGAGTTTGAAATCTGCCAACCAAAAAGCATAGAAAAGAGATAAGACTAAAATCAGTAACGAAATACACAGAAAAGCCAAATTATAGAGCGGAGGTGTCCAATAAAAGGAGTAAGCCACTGGCTAGAAGGGCACTTTGGCTGGAATGAGTTGAAGCCAACTCATTATAGGCGTGTCGAGAATTTAAAAGTAGATGCGAAAGACACACGAATTTCGGCAATGATCTCTAAGTGCCTGTGCAAATTTAATAAATTATGTGCTAACAGTACACCTTTTCGTATCGAACCATGACTCACTACCAAAGTTAGAACTGTTTGGCTTTCCTTACTTTGCCCTCCGTCATGCGCATAGATTCCAGATTCAAACTTGTTCACCTGTCATGAAGATTATCGCCAAGTAGTTTGAGCACACTCCATAAAATCACGTTTGCCTTGTCGCATAAGGTCTTCGAGGAACAAGTTGTGCTCGGTTGAAAGACCCGAAAACTATCATTTGCCCACATGCGATTTTTTGGCTTTGCGACTTAGATTTTTTGTCTTCTATCTCAGCTTGTGACAAAGTAGTAGCACGGTTCGGTCCAGTAATTCGAATTTCTATGTGTTAGCCACAAACTCTTTAACTTCAGTAGGTGCTTATGTTAATACTTTATCGCAAGCTGAGAAAGAGGCAAATCTTAATCTCCCAGTATCGTTTCCACTTACCCGCTAAACAAAAATAAACAAACAAGATTATCCTTCCAGATAAACTCGAATGGGCATTGATTTCTTTGCCTTTTCAAACGCTGCTACAAAAGCCTCTTTGAAATGGTAGCGAAGCCGAATTCGTCGCCGTCGAATGCTATGGAAAGTTGCTGAGATATTTGCAAAGCTCTGGACCGCAGGTGTCTATGGTGGGGAACGAACGAGCTATTGTCCTTTCCGGGGAGTAACGCGTTCACCACCACACCATGCGGGTCCTTTGTTTCGCCTGTCTCTCAGCTATTTCTACCGATCTTTGCCACAGCAATCACCCGTCAGCAGGATTGATCTGGGGCGCCCAAATCGGCATAGAACCATAGACACCTGCGGTCCAGAGTTTTGCAAATATCTCAGCAACGTTGTGGTTGTATTTCGCTTAGTACCCTGCCGCGAAATTATAGTAGGCAGAAAATAAAAAGGTATAACATTTCAGGATTTTATTTGATGCTTTCAAAGCATTAAAAACGACGTATGAGCCCACAACCAACTATTCGTATTTAGCACATATGCGTACCGTTCACTGTCTTAAGATCGTATTGACACAATAATCCACTTTCAATCTTGCCATTGCTTCAGTTTACACGGCGTTTGTCTTTAAGATCTAGATTATGAGAACACCATTCACTAGGACAACATTAGGTTACACTGTCCGTTATCTATCCTAAGAAACCGAGAACAAGAATGTATTAGCAAAGTGAAAAATATTTGAGGGTTTAGTTCATAGCGTTTAAACCACTACCAGTAAGCTCAAATAAATTTAAGAATAAGAGATAAAGGGATAAATTTTCCGGCATTGATCAATCACTGAAGGATACGCCATGTGTTTGGTTTCACCAAGCATAATTAAAGGAGTATGAACGCATATCTGGCCTATACAATATTTTCCGCTGAACTACCGACGTCGGTGCTGCTAGTCTGCAACAAAAATATGCCGCCACCGACACCATAGGGATGAAAGTCTTGGTGAACTCTGAGAGCGGGATCCAATCAGTGACCACGTGTTTATTGCACGACACCTCCTAACTACAGCGCTGCACCTACTCTAAAATAATTTTACCAACCAAAAAAGAACTACTCTTTGCAGTTCGTTCTAAAGGTGATTGAAAAAGCACTAGACGGCAACTGAGAAGCCTGTTGATCATTATGGGTGAGAGGACTTCATATCCTAGTCTCACCCTCTGTAACGTTAGTAGTGCAACGTGTGACTGAGTGTTGTCGTACAGGTGTACTGCAACTTTTCTGTTTGCCAAGAATATATATATATATATATTCTTGGCAAACATATTATATTACATATTATATATTACAAAAGGTAACTATAACCTTCTCTGGTGGATGTTGGGCTTTGCGAAGTGTTTATGAACCTCACCTCGATCCAAAAATTACGGTACTCTCGGCTGCCGTAAAACATTCGTTTTCCATCGTGAGCCATAACCTTATAGGGAAATGCATCGTCTTTTGTCTCGTTAAAGAAGCGAAGAGCAGACTTCAAAAAAAAATGCTGTCTTGATTTTGGGCAAACTCATAAGGAACTCAATTATGGATCTTCTCAGCTTTCTAATTTGCACGAATTACCCTGTGACCATAAAGTGGACGACATTGGATTCCTCCGTTGTAAGAGGATCAGCTCCGATAATTGCCCCAAATTGGTTGTTCTCAACTTCCGATGGTCAACCACTGCACTCTACATATCCAAGTTTCCTGTATCTATTGCAAAATCTGTACCAGCACTATAATGCGGATTCTGCAGTGTTACTGGGTCAAATGAGTTGATGCGAGTTTTGTTCGCTGCCTTACCACCTATTTCGAACACCAATAAAAAAATCGATCGAAGTGTTTTGTCTGCCATCATTCCTGCTTAGTTCAAAATACTGAAGTAAACAGAAAGTAGTAAGCCATTAACAAGGAGAGATAAAACGAGAGATGTTCATAAAAAATTATTCATAGACTAACTGCACTTATTCACAAATGCATTCTAACATCAAGGGGCGCAGATAATGGTCAGGGATGGCATTGAATACACTCCGGATCGATCGCTCGTCCCATCCCAAGTCGAGCCCAAGACTCACTAAGCATTTTACCCCTAAGAGGTCTGCAAAATGGTACTGGAGGAAGATAGCAGCACTGATTTGATGCATCGACCGGTCACCGCAAGTTATTGTATGGCCCAGATACGCAACCTCAACGATGTTTGATAAAGTCAAATACATGTCGCATCCTTCAAGAATTGATCAATGTCACTTTGCCATTTATCCTTCTTTACTCTAGTATCATAAGGGAAGTTTCAACAATGTAAAAATCGCAATTATTTCTGCACCAAGTCAATAACTTTACATATGCTGTCCCATTCTTTAAACAACAACATGAGAGGCAGAAAAAATAGTAGCCAATGCTTTACAGCTCAAATAATATCGAATATAGGTTAGCATTCACCTCTAGTACTGGAGGCATGACTACATAATCTACCCAAAGGGTCATATGAAGCCCCACGTTGACCTCTAACAGCGGTAAATTCGTTCTAGCACACAAATATGAAAACTATGAAGGATGTCACTTGACTAATTCGTTGCTTTCTAGAAAACTCGCGCGAAACTCTCGAAGTATTTTGCGTAAATCCCGCTACAAAAATGAACAGAAGGGAAGAATGCTTCACTATCACTCATGATCTTATACATTATCTCAGAGTGATATTTTAATGCGAGAAGCGCACAACCCATCCATGTAAACTCTGTGCGGTCGATCTCGACGTGGAATACTCAGTGGAACCTTGATAGAAAGTGGTGTGTGCGAGGCAGCTATATTGGCTACCGTGCGAATGAAATCCAGGTTTCGTGACTTTCCTATTGGAATTGTGTAAGTTTTGGCCGATTACACAGCAGTCAACTTGACCTTTCCAAGTTCTGAAGAAGGCGAAATCCGCTGTAGTGTCAGCTTTTGTGAAAAAAGAGTGTAGTAACAACCCCGTGTGCGCTTATGAAGAAAACAGCGAATTATTCATCAATGCCAACGTTACTAGAAAGTCGGTTTTAGGAACATCATCTGAACACTTCACCTATACACTCGCAACTATGCCGAGATATTTGCAAAACTCATACACCAGGTTGGATTAGTGATGACGCCGTTAAGGTAAAAAACTGACCGAGAGAAAGGGAAAGCAAGGATGTCAATGGTGCAATGGGTAACTCGTGAGGTCCTGAAAAGAATAATCGGGGACTCGAATCTGGCATGGCGTGTGGGTTTTGCAAGTATCTCAGCATCATTTTGGTTATATCTCACGTAACAGCCTTCTATTAGGAAAAAAATAACGGGCAATAAATAAATAGTTACACACGGTGTTTTGTTAATAGCTGGTCTAATTGATTCTAAGATGAACTATAACAAGACTGTGATTATTTAATTAAAATGCATCTTCTCCAACCAGAAAGAAAACAGTAGCGCTATATAACCAATTTCTTACTTTTCACACACTGTACAGACAGTAAGGTGATTTTATTTCCAGAACGGCACAGCAGCGTCTCTCAAGCTAGGGAGTTCGATATCTCGACCCAGCACTCCAGCGAACATCAAATAAATGCCACAAATCACTGACCTGGTCGGAAACTATAGTACTAACAAGGTGGCAAATTCTCCGATCCATAACGGACAGTGAGGGCCTGTCGTGACGACTTAGGAAAACCCTAGCTCAGAAGTCCCAAGACTCAAAGGGATGAAAACCTTACCTAACCCGGAACACACCAGTCAAATGGAAACTGTTCTTAGATCTGTACGATTATCCGAGAAGGCAGGCTAACTAGGTGCGTAGGTTCATTTGATGGAACTGAGATGAAACATTGTTTCAAAAGCTTCTTGACAGTCTACGACTGAAAAATTAAGAGAGAAAGAGGAATAATATTGCCAAGAAAGCGAACTTTCGCTCAATTTCACTTGCCCTTAAAGTGAAATTGGGTTTTATATGTAGCACTATTCAGTAGAGCCTACTTTAACAGACACGAAGAATATCGCACTTCTTATATGGTTTTAATTTCTCTAAGCTATAACAGACTATGCGCAGCTCACAGCTTTGCTGAAGTGGAGATTCGTTTTTAGATGGGCTTCGGAAACAAATTTTAACTCATTCTCAGCTTAGTTACCTTGTTGGAAAAATGAACGAGCCACCCTAATAAGCCGTTGTTCGAGAACCAAGGACAACTGCCAACTATGATACAATATTTATTTAACATATAGAAAGGTTTTACCCTTTACTAGAAGAATAGCAAATTTTCTCAAAAAGACGTTCATCCGAAGATCAACATAAAAAAAGAAAACTAGACTATATAATCGATCCTAAGTACAACGTTTCTAAAAAAAGTTCACTGAAATTTGTTAACATAAAATATGACCCTTAACGCATCAAAATAGTTCCTAATACCATTAACACTTACTTGGATACTTGGATGGCCCGTCTTCACTGGTTGTGCGGGACCCAGCATAAATCCCGCTTTTTCGGAGTTCTGCTGGTCTAGCCATTGTGATTCCCATTGTGATTGTGACAAACTCATCTGCATAGCGAACTACTGCTTAGCGCGTGTCACTGCATTTATCTTTACCTGCCACCATTATAAACACGGCACATTTCCAATTATCGCAGGAAAGGAAAAATGAGGGAAGCGACAGAAAACCCGAGCAAATATAGAAAATGGATAAGTTCCACACAAAACTGATAATAACAAGATGTTTCGGAATGTTATAAGAAATTTGTGGAAATAAGGGTTCTAAACTCTTACCATAGTTGCCTCCATGAGCGCTGATATAGCTTCCTCGGTTTTTCCTACCCGCTCTTTACGCGGAATCACGTAAATAATTTGGTCGACGAGTGATGCTATCTAGAATGACGATACACAAATATTTGCAATATAAGGACGTCATAAGCAGTGCTTACTTTATGAGCATAGTGACTAGAACGTCCATGAAGCTGATTATGCTGTGCATCTGTGAGGAGTGACCGGATGGCTACTGTGAGATTTTCCGTTTGGCGAATAAAGTTGTCAGGGAACACTAAATGTAACATATCTCGCAAAGAAAAAAGTATAATCACGAAGGCAACAGCAAAACGTATACCCGGTTCGCTGAAAGCTTCCTGAACTTTAGATGCGACGAATTGAGGGGCAGCTGTGATGGTAGCATATTCATTCGCATCAGGATTCCGATCACGAGGACGCAGTTTCTCACGCGAACTATCACGAGGGCGCAATTTGTCCCGCGGGTTGTCACGAGTTTCATCATTGTCTCTTAAAACAAACTTTTAAAGTCAGACAAGCTAAAAAAGATGTTAAATGTCATAACTGACAACATAGCAAAAATGCACCTATGATTATCTGTTCCCATTCTCACGGTAGGAACCATTCGAGAATAACCCGAGGTCGTACCACCGATACTTCCATGTCGTTTAATCATTCGGGATTCCGATTCTGCAGAAAAGGATAGCCGGAGACTAAAACTGTCTAAGAACAATTTTCAGTGATTTCAAATAAACCGCTTCTAGACTTTGCAACTATGAGCCGAGCAATAAAATTGTGAACTCTGTGCATGGAAGGACTAGTCAACATCTGGATGAAATGTACTATTTTCAGCAGCATTAATTAAGCACAAATTTAGCCACTGTGCCCAATTTCAAGGTAATACCTATAGGTGGTCGACCAATTCGGTCTCCACGTTCGACTCCAACAGAATGTGCTCGTTCAACCATGTGATTGGTAGAGATGTGGGATGTCGTTCCCGGTGATAAAAGCCTTCTCATCAACGTAGTTTGCTCCGTTAAACGCATAATCTACAGATTTAAAGTACAAAACTCTCAGAGAATCGCGAAGAGTTACCTAAAGTGGTCTGACCACTAACCTCGTCTTTCAAACAGGTGTTCTCAACTTTCATATGTTCCATAGAATTTTGGAGATTTGTAAGAATCCTTAAAAGAAGGATTACAAATACAAGGACAATATGACCAACCAAAGAGGAAATACTTCATGATTTGTATATTCGCATGTGAAATTGAATTCAGTTTATTTTCGTTCTCCGTCATTCGTTCCTTCAACTCCAAAACATCATCAATGCATACACGTCCATCAATCATTACATCTATAGAGGATGTCGACCGTGTCTTATTACCAAAAGATCTCCTAAAAAGAGTGGCAATTCAAAAAGAGCTTGAAAAAACAGGAAGATGTATAGTTTAGTACCTTGTTGTACCGCTGTTATTAACCTCACAAGTTCTACTAGGAAAGTCAGCTACTTCGTCATAATCTCTATTCGGTTCACTGCTGTCCATTCTTGTGTTGCTAAATAGAGGAATTTGATCACTTCACCACAATAATAACCTATATAAAAAGCTACCAAAAACCTGGACAAGTTGGGTAAGTTGCTAGAAGTGTCCGCAGTCTCTTGTACATCATCCGGAGGACGGCCGAAGTGTCGCCGCTTTGCTTCCTAAATGAATAGCAGTGCTATAGATGCTGTACAGAAACACCAGATAGGCTTAAAAAATATCATTAGAAAGCTTAATACAGATCTCTTTTCTCACATTTTGAAACAAATGAAGCAACAACGTTCAATAAACGTAAAGTGGAGTGAATAAGAACTCACAAATATCCCCAAAGAACTAACATATATTTAAATGTGAAATACTTGTAACAGCAGTTAGTCACAATTTTAACTTATTACTTACTGCCTACTGTTTTTAGCGGTAGGGTATATATTGCGACATATAACTTGAGCGCTAAAAAGAGTAGGCAGTAAATAATAAGTTAAAATTGTGATTATAACTGCGACCTTAGCTTAACTGGGTTCGTTGCCGATTTGTGACCCCCAGATCAATCCCGTTGACAGGTGATTGCTGATGGCAAAAGATCGATAGAACTAACTGAGAGAAAGGCGAAACGAAGGACCCGCATGGTGTGGTGGTGAAGCGCTACTCCCCGGAAAGGACAAAGCGCGTTCGTTCCCCACCGCATACACCTGCGGTCCGGAGTTTTGCAAATATTACAGAAGTAAGTATCAAATTTAAGAGCTTTTGGGGCGCACAACAAAAAAATAAGCACGCCGATAAATTATCTATATAACCTGTCTCTTCTCTTATTTAAACTAGGTATTGGAGTAAACATCTGTAAAGGCTCCATTCGTCTCTGCTCCTAACCTACGCAGTGTATACGAAGGTTATGTTATAAATTAATTCGGAGAAGTCTATACAACAATCGACGTTTAGGAAACCATTTGCATACACACAAGCAAACTCAAGTAGGTATGCATGAAATGTAAAAAAACGTATGTAGAGGGTACAAAGCAGAGTAGCAAAAAGAAATTGGAGTTCAGAATCTGAATCTCCCGACGACTTTGGGCACTTACACGGTCGGTCTGCTACGCATTTTATCTCCCTGTCTTCAATTCAGTGGCGCGTGTGGCGCAGTGGTCGGAGACGCCCTGCAACACACACGTGGAATCGATCCCCGCGCCTATGGTCCATCAATCCTTTCATCCATCCAGGGTCCGCAAATTGGTACCAAACTTATTTAGAAGGATAGCAGCACTGGCTCGACACATCGGTAGGCAACCTCGAGTTATTGTAAAGACGAAATATGCATTCAATCACCTCCAACGATGCTTAATGATGTCGACTACATGGCGCACGTCAGGAATTGACCAACGCCGAGAGCTTTATCCCTTATCTTCCACCCAAGGATGCACCACGTAATCTCGAAACTCACCAATCAAAACCCAGCATTGGAGGAGCATGCTGAACAGAAAGCAGAAACAAGAAAAAAAATCTACTTGGCTGTGTAGGCATAGGCAAAAATTCGTCCGGTTTTCACATGTAATATCTGTAGCTATCCTGCACAGACATAGAAAAGGCACCGAATTGACTAACAAATTTAACAACACGTATGAAATGCTGAGATATTTGCAAAACTCCGGACCGCAGGTTTATGCAGTGGGGAACGAACACGCGCTGTTGTCCTTACCGGGGAGCAGCACACTTCACCACCACACCATCCGGGTCCTTCGTCTTACCTGTCTCTCAGCTAGTTCTATCGATCTTTTTGCCATCAGCAATCACCCGTCAACGGGATTGATCTGGGGAGCCCACAGCGGCATTGAACCCAGTTAAGCTGAGGCTTAGTTATCATCACAATCTTAACCCTTTTATTTACTGCCCTTTTCTTCTTAATGGCAGGGTATGTTGCGAAATATAACTCGTATGAAATGCTGGGATATTTGCAAAACTCGTTCCCCACTGCATACACCTGCGGTCCGGAGTTTTGCAAATATCTCAGCATTTCATACGAATTATATTTCGCAACATACCCTGCCATTAAGAAGAAAAAGGCAGTAAATAAAAGGGTTAAAATTTAACAACAATTCAATGAATATGAGACTAAGAATACAAGCTGGATGATTTTTCTGTCCGTTCCGCAAGTTTCGCAAACATTTAAAAGAGTAAGCACAAACCAACGAAGAGCAGTCAACCCGAAGGAAACCAGAAACAAATTCTTGTTATGCTCCAAGAAGAGGTCAGATTGTTAACAAAGTAGGTGTCAAATCAGATAACTTCTCTTGAACGGAAAACCAGAAAGACCACGATGATGTTCAAAGATCGACAGATACATGAAATCGGCAAGTACTGGCCAATTCGCTTGTTGAAAATTCTTTGCAAAGTCTTTATTCGACTCATCTTTGATGCCATTAGATTGCAGTATGGATACCAACGAATAATGGAGAGATATGCAAATGAGCAGTGTTTGGGAAAGTGTTCAACATGATACACTTCCACAGCACAGTGAAACACTGTAGCAACACCCGAGTATGAAATGTCTCATTGTTTCATTCTTACTTATTTAAAAATCTTTCGTCCACATCGAAACAGAAGTGGCCAAGGAAGCACCGAATATTCAGCGCGTATCTGCTCAACGAGCAAAAACTTGCAAGTGCTTCATATTCAGAACTTTATCACCCTGAAACGACATCAAAGAACGTAAAAAGAAGAGCCAAAAAGGTTACAGCACCCAAAAATTCAGTGCTATTTTGGGAGTGAAGGACGATCACTAGTAGCCATACCACTTTTGTGCTGCTGATAGCTGTGGTAACACCAAACACTGGTCATACCAAAACGAGTGCTGGTCTGCTTTTAAAGTATGAGAGCAAAAACCTATCTGCTTTAAAAAAACTGCTATGGTGACCGAATTGGCTCATGATGCTGCATTTACGTTCAATGTAACATGCATCTCCGAATTCTGTTGTGTACCTGGATCAGGAAGTCAACATGGTGAACACTTTGTAGGCATTACTGACCAGGAACAAACGAAAAACTTGAGGAATATTGAGGATGTAATGAAGGGGACAGACAAAAACAGGTACCTTTTTGACTGCGTGACTCATCACGTCTTCACCAATGCAACGGAAACCTGGAAGCAGTGTAAGTACGATGAACAATCACCAATGTTTTCCAACATGTGATCGAAGTGGTTTGAAGAGCAACACATATCACAAGATCAGGGAGCGAACTGTGTACGAAAAGATGTAGAAAATCTGGTGGCCCGTAATGGTGTGTAACAACACAACAGCCACTTATTTTCGACGAAACGTCAAGTGCTGTAAAGAAGATCAACTAATGCCGAGATTTTTCTTTTACCAAGCTCTGAAATAAAAAAACGGGTTGATCTGGTGTCTCTGAAGGAAGCTGAATTCACCCGGCGACTCTATCACGCGATAGGAAGCAGACATTTGACGAGCGTCCACTTAGGACAATGTATCAATAAAGACGAGTGGCACAAGTGACGATTTCATCATATACAAATAATTGCTTATCTTCTAAAGAGAAGTATTAAGCAATGTCCTTACTTTTATTAACTGCTTACTCATTTTCATCATAAAGTGCTACGTGAAATACAATTATAAGGATGCTGAGGTATGAGCAAAACTCGGAACCTTAGTTGGGTTTCGAATTGCGAGTACCCTCACCGCTAAAGGTATTATTTAGGGCTGAGGTTCCGACTTTGTTCAAAGCGAAACCTTTTTCCATTAATGACTTATCCCTCATCGTTAGAGTCCATTTCTGTCCACTGACCGTCTGTCCACTAGTGCCATAGTAAAAGGCCGCATCGAATGCTTGTACAACATCTTGTTTCTTTTATTCAAGGCAATGCAATAATGCATTGCTTTGAAAATGATGAAAACCGAGTGAGTCAGGTCAGTTCTACATCAAGATTGAGAGAAAAGATCCACAACGAAGTTGACCAGTTTCTTGCGAGTAGACTTACTAATCTGTGTAGAATTCGGGAGGATTTTGCAACGTGCTTTGCTCTCAATCTATTCAATTGTTAATAGTTTCACACTGAAGAATTCCCAGCCGTTAGTTGTGAGGCTACTTACCGTGTCCTAAGGTGGCTCATATGGCGTTTAACGCCGACAAAAACAACTTCGTACTTCTCTGAGACGTTGGTGGACTAAAGAAATGACTCCCTCAAGCATCAATTTGTCATATACCATCTGTATCTACGCAGATAACTTCATATATATGTGCGTGGGCGACTTCGCGTATAAGAGGATAATATTCTATAATTCAATCAAAAGCCTGCAAGTAGGTAACTGGAAAGTATATGCGTGGTGGTGAGGAATCGGTGGAAGGCAGTGCTCCACGACTACAACTAAGTGCTACTCGTATAATACGTGATCACTACCATCTACATTCTTAGTTGAAAACCTCATAGTGTAGACTGAGAAGATTAGCAACGACGTAGTCTTACTAGTCGAGAAGGAAAGACGCTGCCTATTTAACGCCAATGCCGTCTTTGTTATCGGAAAAGAACTATACCTCGAAACATGCGATAATAGAGTCGGTAGCACCAGTCCTGGAGTTCTCGTCTACACGAGTTTGGCCATCAACATCCACTCTACAATAATTAACAGCCACAGTCGGAGACATACATTTGGTGGGATGTGAAGCATCAAAGCCCCAACATCAAAGCATGGAAACGACGAATACAAAGCGTTCTATATGGACCTGGAATTCTATACAGACGATAATACCTGAACGGTCACAATTACGGGTTCACATGTCTTCTTCAAGGTCATTGTTGGAAACTGAAACGCAAAAACTGGACTCAAGAGAATGTGTGAAAAATTTTACATCGGAACCTATGAGTGCAACGAACTGGGTAAGCAGCTGACTAAGTTTATCTTAATAACCAAAATCATCCATGGTAACTCATAGTACTAGACGTCATCCCACTCTCATTGTTGGATGTGGCAATTCCCCAATGAAGAGCGCTATAAAGAAGTGAAAAGACTATTGCAAATCAACGGCTTTTATTACCTAATGTCGTCTCAAAAATTTTTACAGAAAGACGATTGTCTTCCTTGCGTAAAATTCTCTTTCTTGAATAAGGAAGAGAAAGTGGCAATATTCAAGAAACGAAGAGTCAAAATGATAACGAATTAGGATTTTTATTCAAACTAATAGTAGGCCTTTAGGAGGATATCGCTATTGACAGAATCGAAGAAGAATACGAACCGGCTCACTCAGTATCAACATATTAGTGCGACGGAGCCGAAAGCTGGAAAGCCACCAACAGACATGGCTCCAGGAACATTCAGGCAAATACATCAACGAACTCCATAATGCATAGAAAATCAGAAACACATGGAGAGAACAGCTCAAATTGCAGAGGTGGGAAAGAGCACTTGCAACGGCCGACGAAATTTCGTCGGTTAGAAGACTGAGGTGATCGGACTCCCAAGCACAAACGTAACAGTAAAGGTTTCCAGAACAGCGATGGAGAAAATCACTACCAACTTCTATCCTGATTTCTTCAACAACCATGTACACTTGTTTGGTATGAAGTTGAGAATAGCTATATCGTTTCAAGAGGAACTCGACAAAGTGAAACAATCTTGTCAAATTTATTTGCAGCCACCTTCGAGAATTTTGTGTTAAAACTGGAAAGGGATAAGATGGAAGTAAAATCGATGGCAGGATACTATGCCACCTGTACTCTGCTGATAAGATTGTTCTTGTAACATCAAGCATAACAAAAAAAAGAACGAATACTGGCGGGCTTCTACAACGTATGTGAAAAAATTGACCTTCCAGTAAATCTATGAAAGACCATCTTCGTGAGGAAAGGATTTGTTTCTGATTCTGCGATTATTCCTGTCTAGAGCGGAAAGTCAACAGGATGAATGAATTAGCTTTAGATTTCAGCAGTAGGAAACCAGCGCATTGGACAGCTTTCAATAGCATCTAAAACGTGGTGAAGAGGACAAAAAAATTGGTTCCGTGTCCATTCTTCCAACTCCAAAGATTCCTCTTAACTTACACTTCAGAAACCTGGTTACATTTAAGCTAAACGAAAGAACTCTTTAAAACGCGATATCGAGCGGGTGACGCTAGGAGTAATCAACATTTAGGTGAAGAAGAGAATCAGAAGTTCACGTCCACGTTAAAAACCAAGGATTAGAGGTGCCGTTATGAACGTCAAAATACTGAAAAGAGGACGGAAGTGTTGTGCGTCTAACCGATTGACAAGAGCCCTTAAGAACTAGATTCCACGGAATGTCTAGTGCATAGCAAGAAGACTACTGACTTCATGGTCAACATTCATAAACATTCTAGGAAATGGTCATCATGTTCTGAGGCTCCATAGAGAGAACAGAACCCAATATCTCACTCCTCCACACAATAAGGACAACCTATATCCCCGCTAGTTCCCACTCGTGCCATTCAACGATCTACAGGTGATACAGATAAGTGGGCCCAGGTATAAAAAAATTCAAAGTCATCAAAAGATCCAGTGCGAAAAAGGCAAAGAAATCTTGATGAAAGTTGATTTTTAGCCACTGAAATTTGCGGTTGTACCATACAAAACCAAAATCTGAATGAAAAAAGTCAAACGTGGAAAGGCTGTAAACTTTCGAGATTTTGTGCAGAACTATACTGCCAACCTGATGATTTCTAGTTTTTCACTGCGGATTAGAAGGAAAAGGGAGAAAAAATAATGGTAACCAGAAGGATGCTGAGATACGAGCAAAACTCCAAATCTCAGATGCGCTTCAAACTTGCAAGTACCCTTGCCGAAGGTCCCTGGGGTTGTATTCCACATAATAACCTGCCATGGGAAAGAGAAAAGTGAGTAAATAAAAAGTCAGACATTGTGATATTAACTGCATCTTCATCTCAACTAGGTTCAGCGCCGATTTATGCTCTCAAGACCATTGATGGATAAATGCTGTTAGCGCTACTTCGGAAAAAAATCCGCTAACAGATTGGGCGAAAGCAACGGCCTCGGAAGTGCAGTGGATAACACGTGAGCCCCAGAAAAGGAATCGCAGGCTCGTAGCACAGAGGTTCCGAGTTGTGCTCACACCTTAGCATCCTTGTAGTTGTATTTAACATCATGCCCTGCTATAAAAAATAAGCAGTGAGCAAAAGTCAAACATTTAGAATAAAAAGGTAGTCAAAGATTGACGTTAGAAAAAATAAGAAACTGATATCGCCTCCAGTAATGACACTAGAGAAAATCACGCCCTTAAAACTATGACGTTCGATGCTTACTTTCCGACAACTGCCTATCATTTCTCGATAAATGAAGCACCTGAGAAGTTCGTAACGTAATCAACATAGAGAAGAAGCTTTGCACTATTGCGACTTACTAACTTTCTCAAACTTAACATTCCCGAAAAAAAAAGGCGAAGACAGAACTAAAATTCCCAAAGTTAGCGCAGGCACGGCTAACACAAAGAACAACGTCACAACTGTGAACCAGGTGTGGTTATGTTGGACAAAATCTCATAGAAACAAAACGAACATCTGTCAGGATAATATTGTCAATATTCTCCATAAATCTAGGCGTGAACAGAAACGTCATTCGAATTTTGAAAAGTGTAAAAGCTTGTACAAGGTTCCTAAAAACCTTGTAATCGTTTTCCTGCAAATGTGGGAGCATGCTTTCTTTCATTTAAAAAAAGGTTTGGGTTTTTCTTCCTTTTTAGGTTTTAGAAGGTTTGAAGAAGATCTCAGAATAACAACTATATGAACGGCTTTGAATTCATTGCAGTAATGTTAGCACAATAATATTCAAAAAAGCAAAATTTGGAAGCATGTTACATAAATCGAAGAAAAAGTAGTGTTACAATGCGTTATTTCCAGAAATCTGGAATTGCTTTTTGTGTTGGGAAGAACCGGACATTAAATGTCAATTTTCAAATGACCTTTCATGAGAATTTAACACAGCAGACATCCAATCTCAAGTGAAATCGTTATAGTAAAGTAGAAATCAAAAACAAATTGCCATGGAACGTTTGTCGTACCTTTATGAAATAGTTGGGCACTTACCTTAAGTACATCAATTATGAGAGTCGCAAATTCCCGAACGTCGAACTTTGCAAGTTTTTGCCGTAACTGATTTCTCGTTGCTGAGAATGAAGGATTCAGCTGAATCATTTCACGATTATATCCTGTATCAAACAACACATAATAGTACTGAAGGGAGATCTTATAGCTGAATAGTACAGCACTCTAGCCGTATGAAGTTTAGTAACCAGTGATACTACTCTTGCAAGATAATTACAAAGGTTAAACTTGTGAAGACCAAATGTAATCAGAAACTGGTAAACATAAAATGAAACATGCTGTCAAATACGGTCTTCTGAAAGACATCAACGACCATAAGTAAAAAGTGAAAACAACGATTTGATCAGTAATACTACTGCAGCGAAAAAAACCTACTGGTAAAAAAACAGCTACACAATGTTCATTTCCTGAAGTGATCTTTCCTTGATTCATGGCCATCCACGCGGCTTGGGTTTCTCGACGATCAACCTATTACAACTAAAATCAACGGAAAAATAAACAACTGTTAAAGCACGCAACAATATATTGCTAGTGCAATAGTCTTCTGAAGAATTATTTCAATGTTACGTAGCTGTTTTACAATGATGCACAACACAAGAATCAACTCCTAACCTTTCCGGGGAGTTAAATGATCCCCTAAGCTGTCACAATCACCACACTGTTAATATAAATTATATTGAAAAGGATAAATGAGGAAACACTTTCGTTTAAGGAAATGTCTATGCCTGTGAAAACGATATCTTAAAAAAAAAATACGGCGATAACCCTAGCCAACTTGCGCCCACCCTATGGCATTCATTGGACTGAATAGAAAATTTCGGTTGCCAATAGAAAAAACAATGAGAAAGACTAAATGATTTTAAAATTATTATCAGGATAAAAGGACGGTTCTCTCATCCACAGAAAAACTTATAAGAAAACGTCAAACAAAAATCTTAGAAAACCATTAAGTAGATATTCATTTAATAAACTTACCTCGTCGTATACATCTTGCAGAAGCTTCTCAAAAACAAAGTCCGGAAGTGCTTGAACTTTAAACCGAACTGATCGCAATGTTTCAACGGAGTTCTTTGCAGTGAGCTCAGGTATGAGGAAATGTTGCTGATGCTTAAAGAAAACGAATCATTTCGACAAATAAACAAGGCCTTAGAAAATTAAACCAGCCTGATGATCAGGTTTTCGTCCACAAAGAAATAAGGACAACCGATTAGTTAAATCAAAAGACAATTCATCTAATCGATTAGCAAGGTCTGTCTGAAATTAATCATAGTTGCATAAATATTTAAAAAATTCATTTAGTTAAGATTAATTGCAACAAAGACGAAGCAAAGATTGAGCTTCTTATGTGACTAACAAATCCCTCCTGTTGAGCAAGTTGAGCCGGAGTTAATTCAGCAGCATTGCAGAGCAGTGGATCAGCACCATAGATGTGCAGTAGTTCAACCTTAATCAAAATCTGTTCCAAACACTTCGAAATCATTAAATCAAATCGGTCTTAGTATATATAAAAGACCGGAAATATTGCAAATATTTCGTCAGGTTTAAGCGTTACAATCTCCATTACTTCAAACATCTAAGTGAGGTCAGCAGAGTGGCTAGTGGTGCAGTCTATAACGAATAAAGGTGCTGGTTCGACTCCCCACTGCTCTCTTAAAATCTATGTGGGAAAACTTTAGTTCGGTTATCTCTGTGGTTGCAAGCAGAATTGACTCGATCAGCATTCCACGACATTCGTAAAGAGACGACATCCAAAAGCAGTAGCCGAAAGAACTCGTGAGATCTTCGAAGACATTGGAGAACGGCGATTGTGATGAAAAACGAATCAAATTCAAGAAGTGCTGGGATCTACACAGCGGATGTGATGACGGGTCGTGTAAGAAACTGTACAAAGAACAAAGGAAAAAACGGTCAATGCTTATATACGTGACAAATAGAGCCGTTTTATTTGCCATTACTTGGATATTTGGATGGCCCATCTTCATTGTTGTGCGGGCCCCAGCATGATTCCCATTCTCCGGAGATTTGTTAGTTTAGTTATTGTGGTTTCCTGCAGTCCCGAGGTCAGCCAGGCCAAAGGTTGCCCCAGGTCGTTATCACCACAGACAGTCGCAACCCTTGTGCATCAGAGGGACATTTGCCACAATTTGGCTAGTTAGATACAGGACGGTGGTACGTCTTCACTCTGGTTTACCCCTAGCCGGCCTCCCTGATCGAAACCCTGGACTCCTACTCAGCTAGGGAGGCCTTACTGAGGGAGTGAATCCCCCTGTTGCACATCGTAGCCCGACACCTAGGAACACCTCCAAGCCACGACGAGGCGGTAAACAGTTGGTATGTTTATTTCCCATTACACCATTATTGTTCATAAAAATATGAAAACATGCTCTTTCCGCAGAGAAAGAATATCGAAGCAAATTTCGAAAAGTTCAGTCTATACAGCAAATTAACATGAAAAATTGGAATAGAATCATTTGAAAACACAGACCTGCATTGCTTGCCCTTCTTTTGCAGCAACGTGAAGTGGACTATTCCCTTTTTCAGAATCGACGTAATTCACATCAGCTCCCATTGCCAGAAGTCTGCAAGATTAAGAACTTTTCACAAGTAATGTACCGCAATCATATAGTAGAACCAAAAGCTTTTTGCTGCAAAAAATTTCCCTGAAGACCTAACCTCAATGTGGTGTCGACATGTGCCGTCCGAACACATGACCACAGCTGTTTATTAACATCATCTGAGCTCCACGGTTCACCATCCTTACTTGGCTTCCGAATGAACAAATGATCAACATATTTAGCCTTGATAAAGACTTCTTTAGTTGGAAGCACTGGATCACTGGAAATGGATAAAACTGGATTAAAATGCACTAGCATGACGCTCCAAATTTACTACGTTGTGCCTACTCGATGTTAACATAGGTGTTTATTCGGCTAACGTTTCGAGCTCTTCGTCTTCATCAGAACCGATGATCCGAGTCGGTGGTTATTTCACTGCCGAGGTTAAACGACGGTCGGTTTCAAAACTTTTGTTTTATTACTTTGTTTTTTAAGCTTGAGAGTAGCCTGCATTAACTACAGTGAAGTCAAACACTAGTTGAGATCGCTCTGACTTCGTATGCACCAACGACTATTGAACACTGCTGAGTGGTTGGGGAAAAGCAAGAAAATTCAACAAGTGATCGTTTCAGTAGCAAAGAATTGGGAAAATTTTATATCTGGCCAAAAACAACTGCAGCGAACATGCATTATAAGCTGCATGCAAACGACATGACATCTTCTAGCAAAACTTCAACTTAACAGTATTCTTTAAAACCTCTTACTTTGGCAACGGCTTCCTTCTGAACTTTGAAGATGAAGATGGATCCAACATCGTATGTTCCCATACTCGATTAGAGCCAGTTCTGAAGCCTGATGAAACTTTTTCGAGTGGAAAAATCCAGATATCGTTCAAGTTACAGAGGAAAAAATGAAAGAACCACTTGTGAAGCAGTTTGACGAGTTCCAATTGTGGCGTGTCCCACATTCCTCGGTTGAGTGACCGTACATGGGAATATTGTCTACCTACAAATATATTCTTAAAAGCACAAAGATAAATCACAATAAGGTTAACTCACCTAGATTTCTATGAACAGAACAACAATCCGTGCAAATCAAGACACCACGATTGATAGAAGCCCACTGAGGATCGTCGGCGCTACAGTCTGCACACTGTACAATCTCTACGCTTGATGGATGTGCTAAACAGAAAAGATAAATCTATCAAGGGAAAAACAAACAGATAAGGGGTATCTCAAAACAGAATGCTTCCACAGTGTACACAGCAAATGAGGATTTTGATGAAGACCATCTACCTGTCGGAGACATGACTACGTTGGAAGTATCCATTCTGAAAATTTGAAGAGTTTCGATCAAATTCATCATTGAAAAACGACTTTAAACGGGTATGATAAGAGACAGTTAAGGAATAGGAACAACGCTTTGCTTTCTCATGCAATCCGTTCGAAGATCACCAACCAAAAACAACTAGAAAACGTTATAGACTAGAAAGATGCCACAATATCTGATGGACATCCGGCTAAAGTGAGCTGTACAATTCGTGGAAAAGTGAAAAGAAAACAATCGATAACACTCCTCGAGCATTACGACAACTGTCACAAGCAAGCACAACAATGTCCACTCTGAACTTTCTTTGACTAGCTTCTCGGAGACAGAGAAAACCAAGAATAGTCCTGTAACAAAATGTTTGCCATGAAAATAGAATTATCCAACCATTTTCTTAGTGAAAAATCGATAACTGCGCTAAAATTAAAATATAGAAATAACAAGTAGCAGAGGAACCGGATGTGAACTTGATGTTCATTACTGTTTTCTATGTAAACTTGTTCCTCGTTATGTCCTGGTGTTGTTCTGCGCCCACTTCACTTTCACCACGAATACCTTTTTTAAACTTCACAAACATGGAAATCAGCTGATATTTAAGTGATTCAAACAACTTCGAACCGTCCTATAAAGTGAGGTGTACTCCATCGAAGAGAAAATCCCATGAATTTTTAGCTCTTCAAGTTCTTTCAAACCCATATACCCATTCATACAGACACAAGGCTATACGAATATGTGTATGGGAGTAATACATAACTCCTATATTGAGTTTTAAATTTCAAAAAGGTTGTAGAACAGATATGACGCGCTAGGAGCTAAAATGAACAGCAGAAGTTTAGTGAAAAGTGAGTCGACTAAGAAGAACAGCAGCGCTGAAGCAGCGAACTGGTTGACGTGAATGGCAGATATGTTAGGTATAGACACATAGAATGAACTGCTGGACAGTTAACCTATTAATGGAAGTTCAGTAACCAGTTCGTTTTTGTTTTTTTTTTTTGCAGGGCGTTAGAACAATGTCGTGTCGACGGCGCGCTGCGTGCGGAGGAGGTCAACCAACGGTGGTCGAGGTCCGAACAGTGCGCGGGGTGGGGGAGGAGGGGCGGGCCAGACGACAGACACGACAGGCACGCGGCGGCCTCACACCAGCACAGCGTTGCCCAATACAGCCTACGTTCTCGTGCGCGAGCTCGTGCGCCCCTACTTATGTACTCTTCATCCCTTCTGACAAACAACATGAGCTTATGACCCTTTCATATTTCATCTTTTAGCTTTCAAATGTTCGTGGACTGGATTAACCCTGATGTACGTGTCGTTTTCCATATGTTTCCCTAAATCATTGATCCTTTTTGACGAACAATGAGAACTGCTGGTTTCTGAAGTGAACATACAACTGTAACGTTGCTCTCAGGATTTTATGTCATTATTTTTATGTAATATGATGATGTATTCATATTTATGAGGTGATTTACACCTTGAGTGCACAAACGCGGCGGTGTGCATTCATTTCAATGCACTTCATTTCCGGTTCTTTTCTTTGCCGTCTATTTCTATTGTCATATTTTTCTTTTGTATTCAAGTGTTAGCCTCAATACTATAGGTATTTTGAGGAGCGTGGTCCAAGAATGACTTTGTTTTATACTTGATAATATGCCAAAACTGTTCTTCGGATGAGTTTCTATGTCTTGCTAGAGAGTCTGCTATTGATGAAGGTGGATAATAGGTATCCCTGATCTCTGGCGAGGGTACCAAGTATTTGCTCGGGTTGTTTTAGGAATTAATGCAGGATTTTCAACTTGTCTTTAATGTAACATATCCCAGCCCACAACAAACCTTATTGATCGAATTAAAAAGTGGTAGAATCACAACATTTTTGCCAACGAGTATGAAGTTTGTTTATTCTGATTCTATAAAACTTCGAAGTTCTGGAAGCGGTAAAGTCTTTTAAAACAGTTTCGACTTTGCTTCGTTTCTGAAGCATTTCTGGTACAGGAAGTCGTCGAAATGCTTGAGGAAGTTACAGTCGCTGGGCAGGACGTCTGGGGGGTATGGTGGATTGAGCAGGCTTTCGTAGTAATGCTCGTTCAACATTTGTAGAATCAGTAGTGTGCCGTTTGGCCATCTATTTTGATCTGTTTTCATAGTGGCAATGCATCCTGCCAGTCTTAGAGATGACAATAAATTTTGTACAAAATTGCACCGCCGTGTGAGGGAACATCCGTCGAGTTCTGTTCCAGTCAAGAAGATACGTCTTAGTGCGAATACGAACACACGACGAACAATTGTGGACGATCAGCTCAAAACGTTTCTGCTCTGATGAAGGTGGATACAGTAAAACGTTACCTGAATAAAACTTTTACAACAGCCTCGTTTTAGCTTACTAATCTCGAAAATTACAGTTGAGAGGCTTACACCGCGTTCCTTTGCGGGTTCTCGAACATTTTGCGTGTGTTTGCTTTCACTAAAACCTTCAATTCATCGTCGTCAATAGCAACAGGATGTCTCCATGTTCATCGTCGAAATCGCTAACACTTATTGTTCATCAAAGCGCGCTTCTGATTCTCGATATTTCTGATTATTCTGTATCGTCCCGCATTTCTGATCGTTGGCGTAGTTCGGAACTTCGGATTTCCTTTTCCACATATTCAGTTTAGGTTGTTACTAGCTTTCTATAGGCATCTCGTTCCAGAATGCTGAATGATTTTTCATCCTGATCAGACAGCGTTTAGGTTTTCAATGCGTGCGTTAAGGCGGGTGTTCCTTATCTTGTTCATGTATCTTTCAGTATGTATCTTTCAGTGCATCTTTGATGCTTTTTAACCTCATCAAATCTCTCATCTCTGTCTATTGAACTTTGGTGCGAAGTAATACATTTTACCTTTTCAACTCAGATACATATTTCTGGAGTAATTGCAGATATTCTTTTCGTAGGCTCAATTCGTCAATGTGGCATAAATGTGGCACTTTTTTGCCTGCTTGCCTGGATGTCCTTTATCTATTGTTTTTGCTATCTGTGGCTGCTGAAGATGACTAAAAAAGGGTTTGTAGGAGTCCTGCAAGAGGCAGATTGGGCAATGCCGTGTAGTTGCCGTGCACTTTTTGTGCTATAACACAATCTTTTCGGGTTTTTGAAATTTATATTCTGATAAGATACATGTGAAAAAAGCCTAACCTGTTCGTTGACAAAGAATGGCAATAAGTTCTCTAAATGTGTTCGACTCTAGTAGTTTGCTGACCAGATGTTTGAAATTTTTAACAACGGCGATATCGGTTAGCCAAACCAACCGTTGTACACAGAAATAGTCTATTTCGTTATGGCAGTTTTCATTATGGACCTTCAAAATCCTTGCTATATTTGTTAACCAACTAAAATTCTACTGTAACACTGCCCTCCCCTTTAAAATACTGGGTGGTTGATTTTAAATAGGTTTACAACATAAAATACAGAAATTAAATAATACTACAAACGAACGCGGAATGTCTGTAGTTGCTAGTGTAAGTTGTTTTTTTTTGAGTTGTATTAATGGCGTATGTGGACTTAGAACCAAATCATCTTTGCTGGTGCTATTTTTAGACTACTCTTAGAACAAGCTTCTTATTATATCGCTACAGTATTGATGACTGAATGATTTTTTACTCATTTATACATTTCGTAGAAAGTCTGGCAAGCTCTGTTGTATTGAACATAATGTTATTGTTATTTATGCAAAAGCATATCATGTAGGGTCAGTTCTGTGACTTGACAGGAATCCCATGGCTCGCTAAGTGTTTGCAATGAGAAAAAAAGAATATTTTGACTTTGTTTGTATTTTTGTTGAGCAAACGCGAGGTGTTACTATTCTTTGTTCACGATTAAGCTGACGTTTCGGCGGATTTCGCCTTCTTCAGAGCCGCTTTCTATGAGGTATCCACTACGTATGTCACGTATTTATGAATATTTTGAACTGTGAGCAAAGGAGTTCGCACCGTTCCTGTTTTCTCATGTGATCCGCGCCACGTGTTTTACTGATTCGAGTGCTTCTTCTGTCTATTTCGCAGTATTACACTTATTATTTACAAAAGTGCTCGGATTCCAGCATGAGTGCATTTGAAATCTAGGATTTTGCCTTCTAGTGAATATTGTTGAATGTTGAACAGGGCGCGTGTGGCGCAGTGGTTGGAGGCGCCACTGCGACACGCGTGGAATTTATCCCCGCGCCCACGGCTCACCAAGCCTTCAATCCCTCCGGGGTCGATAAATTGGTATGAGACTTGTCTGGGAGACTAGCAGCACTGGCTCGATACATTGGTAGGCCACCGCGAGTCTTTGTAAAGGCTATATATGCATTAAATCACCTCCAACGATACTTAATGAAGTCGAATGCATGGCGCATCCCCAGGGATTGGTTAGCATTGTTTTGTCTTAAATCTTGCGACTCTCAGTTGAATTTCTCCTAAGCCTTCATTACAGATAATTGTCGGCTTTTTTAATCTGAGGAGACTTTTCTCGGACTAACGTCCTATCAACTTGCCGATCACGGCAGTATGAGGACTTAGGTTGGATTGAGGCCGGGTCGAAACAAGGACCACGATTGCATCCCACGGCACTGCTAATTACTACAAGATGCGCACCCCGATTGTGCTACATTACTTGTTACCATTTGAGGTCGATACTGTGTAGTTTATTTAATATATTTCCATTAAGTCATGCTCAAGAAAACAAGTTCTTTTTTTTTTGTTTGTGTTGCGGTAATTGTACTGATATAGTTTTTTTCTTGTTATATATATTAAACTGTGTTCAGTTGTATTTTTGTTCTCTAGTTGTGTAATGCAGAGTGAGTTGAAATGTAATGATGGATTTTTCTTTCGTCCGTATGTATGCAATCAAGTACATATGTGCTGTCGAACACTGGCTATCATCGAAATCCTGTTTCATTTAGAAACCTTTCAAATGGATTTATTTTCCAAAAATACTTCCTAAAACACAATTCTGAGAGCCACTCTTCTAGCATTACTCCATTGCTTCATAAATAACATACAACGAATCTACCTCTGGACAGGAGCCAGCAGATGTGTCTCCGCATAGCATTCCTAAGCACCGGCGAGTTAACTCATTCCTCCTTGTATGGACGCTACAGTGTCCACAATGATCTGGACCAAACGACCGTATGGGCACCATAGTATCCATGCAGAGTTTGATGAGTTCCAGAGTTTTTTTCCCCTACTATATACATTCATTTGATTGTTCGTCGAAAGCAGATCAAAAGGGAGTAGTGGAACCAAAAAAGGCATTCTCTACACTTAGTGATTTCCAAAAAGAATGTATTCTCGAACAGGTTCATTGATCGGTAACTTAACTAGCAATTAACTGTTACTTCGTTTTAGTTATTATGTTGAATGTGAGGATATAGCAAACACAGAAATAAACTCAGCATAAGCTGAAAAATACTTGAAAATTCCGAAAGCAATGCATTTGCAATATAGGCTGCAGTAACACATAGTAAATAATAGTACACATCATCCATGATCATAGAGAAATAGCGCAAAGTCTCTTCTACAATCTGGTCATACTCAAAATACTTCAAGTCTGCTAGTTTTTTATTGTCACAAAGCCGGAAAGGCCGTGGCCTACGGAAAATTGCGTATAGTTCCTTGGACCGACCACGCGGTACTGTACCTGGGTCGCAATGGGTTAACGTCTTAGTAGACATTCCTACAACGCGGTTGGTGAACAAATTTTTGGGGAATTTTGAGGAATGCTTGCATGGGAAGATAATCTTTGTGTACAACGGCTTGCGGTGTGTTATTCCATGAGTTTTGTAATGATATCCTGTGCGGTTTTTTCACGAACTCGGTGAACTCAACAAGTTTTCTTCATTATATGTTACCCTTTACGTATTCACAGTTTTTTCTTTAGTTTGTGGAGTTTTACGGCAAATAAAGTGCAACAGAACTATAACGACCACGAAGCTCAGTTTTGGTTCCGTATTTTAGATGGTACGCCCTTTTAATTCATCATTCTCTTTCTTCACGATCATAGTTACAGATTGCAGGATTGTGTATTCACATTCGATCAAAGCAGAAGTGCTACGTCTACAGGTGAATGTTCTTAAAATATTGTGCAAAATTAACGAAAAGCAATATGTTGAACTATAGAAGCGTACATAAAGCAAGAATTTTACATATCATTCAGTAACATTACATTGGTACTACAAGAAGTTCAGTCAATCTACTTATTTGGATACGTGGACGGCTCGTCTTTACGAGTTGTGACGATCCCCAACACATTTTCCATTCGTTTCTTTACCTCGCAGTTGTCGTCCATATTTGTGGTTTGATTCGAGCATAGTGGCGGCTGGGAATCTGGTGCCGTTATTCTGTAAAGCATCTGCAGCTACTAGTAAAGTTGATTGACTTTAGTTACGAGCACGTCCGCCCAAGGTATAGGTGGTCGCCCTTGAGGACGTCTGCATCCTCGTAGTTTCCACCCCACAGTTTTTTTCGTCGATCTGTCGTCTTTTCTTAGTATATGACCGGCTCATCTGTTTCGCTTTTGATGTGTGTACGCTTGAGTCCCGAAGGTAATGTAGATTTCGAATACCAGAGCTTCGCATTCCGAATAGATTTTGTGTTTGAGGTTTATGTTTTAGAAGATATTCAAGCGCTCTGTGAGTAGTGCACAGTATTCTTGACGTGGTTGAAGTATTAGCCCACATTTCTGCAGCATAACAGAGCGCTGGAATGATCGTTGAATCGAAAAGATGAGCGCGGGTTTTCGGGTCCTTCAGTTGGTCGGTGGCTTCTTTAAGATGCCGGAATACAACCTATGCTGCTGTCTTTCTTCCATGTAGTTCCTATTTTATGTTCTTCTCCATGCCTATTGGACGCCCAAGGTACACTTACGATGTAGTGTCGTAGTAAGGTAACCATCCTATTTGGTCTGTTCGCCTCGTCATCATGGATTTTGTTGAGCTCATTTACCATCGCCTCTACTTCGTTGATACTTCTTGGGAAGACGGCGATGTCGTCGACGAAACGAAGTTTTGACATGAATTTTCCATCAATACGTATGCCTTTCTCATCACAATCGACTGCATTCATTATGCACTGCAGTGCGGCACTGAACAGCTTTGGCGATATCGTGTTGCCCTGTCGAACCCCTTTTCCTATGGGTATTGTAAGCGGTCGATGGAAAAGCTGTATTTCCGTGGTGCAGTTCCGATAACAGTCAGATGGAGTTGTTATTTAGGACGAGTCCGCTCCTTGATCGAAAAGTGCTGATAGGATTGCATTCGTTTTGATACTGTCAGACACTTTTTCGTAGTCGTTATACGTTAGGACATGGAGAAGATGGTGCTCGCGACAGAATTCTATTACCCGTGATACGGTTTGGGTTTTATTCATGCAGTAGAATCGCTGTGGGTATCCTAATTGTTCAACCAGTTGTGCATATCGGACGATAGTTACGAAGATATCCCTTAGGTCATCTTCCTGATAACTATGCGCGACGTCCTCTATTGGTGTAGGATTGTTTCCTTTTGAGGGTAGGATATCATATACTTTACCTGAACTATTAGGTTGTTCAGAAATAAATAAGCGTTTTTAACTATATTACTCAAAATGTCATAACTTGCTTTAAATAAAACTTTGTTAATCAAAGTAAAAACTGTTGGAATCTACACATGAGGAACAAGTTTATTCTTCCAATTGCATAAAATTCTGGAATTCTGGAAAGGATGAATTTGTCGAAGGCATTTTTTGCATCATCGTGGTTTGTGAATTTCACGCAGAAAGTTGTCAAGGTGTTTGAAGAAGTGATAGTCGGTAGGCAAGAGTTCTGATGAAAATGGCGGATTGTGGAAGGGGAAAGGTTGGTATAGAACTTTCCCGTTACTGATTTCACATCGTGACGGGGCGTGTTGGTGATCCCATCTTCGTTCATTTGGGCTGCCATCGGGACATTACAATAGCACAAATTGCGACGGCATTTTTTCAGACTGGTTCTTTCTTGTTTTGTTTCTTATAGTTTCTGCCTAAATCGATGTAGATCTTCCTGCGAAGCTCTTTTACAACTGCCATTTATTACTAACCGTGTTGAGCATGTTACAGTATGATCAAGTTTCACTCCCATCTGTTCTCGAACGACCTCTTAATTGATGTGGAGATGCGGTCTGACCTTTTGCTTGAGGAACCGAGGCAAATTCGACACATCTTTCAAGTCCCTAACTTCAGCTAGCAGAGCGCGGTCTTCCATCGGGTTTTCCTTGATCTGTCTCTCACGTTTGGATAAGGTTCCGTTCAGGATGTTCTCATCATATACAGCTAGGCTTTCCTTCGTGATCGATGACATGAATTGTTTTCTATAGTATGGCTTCACGCGAAGAAGGCGATGGTTCAGACCATTATAGAATAATGGGACTACCGATTTGTCAGGTAAGCATCATGTTCCGTCAGTAAGGATATGGTCGATCTCCGCAAGTATCGTGCCGTTAGGAGACTGTCCTCTCCAAAGGCGGCTGTCTTTCTTCTGGGAAACCGAGTTTCCATGGAAGAGGCGTGCTGCAGACGGGAGGCGAGGCGGTTTCTCATATTTCTAGAACAGCTTTATTAAGCTAGCAGCATTCGAAACTTTTATTTTCACTTTTTTCGTCCCAGATGCATCGCTATCCTGCTTTTAGTAGAAATACCTACCGAAAGGAAGTAAAATTTTTAGGTGAATTTCATAGATAAGGGTCAAATCTGTTGAAACTAGTGCAGTGCTCAAAGCTTTTTCCAGAAATGCTTAAAGTGATAGGTGGATAAGTTTGCGATGCACCAAACGCTCTTGTAGGACTTTAACTATAACCGTTGTATCGCAGCCGAATGTTTCGTTGCCGTTAGTTAGGCGATAATTCTCTCTTCTAGGAATTATAAACTCTGATTATCTAATTTATGTTTACGAATACTGTTGTCTTCACTCTTACCTGTATCACCTGTCGTCGTTTTGGTCATCGAGTGACCAGTAAATTTTCCATTTATTCATGTCACGTGCAAGAGTATCCCAGTGAGTTTCTGTCGTTCTACGGACTCACTGAACATCATGTCATTTTTTGAGGATCTATGAAAAAATCTAACCATTAGGTCAATTGGCGATTTGATTTCCCGCTGTATGTTTGACGTTTCGAGGGATTAAGTCGAAGAAGAATCGTGTAGTCGAAAAGCTTGCCATGGATTCGCATGTTTTTAGGACCATTGAAATTCACTAACGTGTTATCCTATTCCGACGTTCGTATAACGTTCTGGAGTGTGGCAGTAAATACTTTTGGCGAAATTTTACCGCCTTAACTAACCCCTCTTTTTACGTCGATATTAATATCGTTTTAAAATGGTGGTATTATATTACTGTATTACTACTATATTACTATTATATTATTATATTACTTATATTACTGGTCATGAAATTTTGATGTAGCTCAGGAGTCGTGTGGAGTAGGAGCATCCTGGCTGTCCAGCACTTACCTGGTGGTTGTTTCTCATCTGAACCACGAACGGAATTCCAGTTAGCTTCAGACCCGCGATTACCCTTTCCAGTAGCTTGAGTACTATCCATTGTACTACTACCGAAGTCGTTGCTTTGACCTTGCTCTCAGTCAGTTTTTGCTTTAACGGTGATGTCACCAATCAACCGTAAACGTGAATGATCTGGTGAGAACAAATGGGCCTTGAACTCAGTTAAGCTGAAACTACAATGAAAACCACAATGTTTGACTTTTTATTTGTTGCTATCCCTAGCGCTGCTATCAGTAATATACTGACTGAGAAAAGGCAGAAGTAAGGGCAGCAGTGGTGCAGTGTATAGTACTTGAGACCACCAAAGCAGAGGTTCGAAGCTCACCTGGAGTTCCAAGTTTTGCCAATATTTCAGCATCATTGTGATTGTATTTCATATAATACCCTGCCATGAAAAAAATAATAAGCAGAAATCTGGTCGCTACGTAAGTAAGGCGAAAGATCACTCATTGTTATTGAATTCGCAGTCGGAAGGACGATGCTAAGATGCTGATGCTTCCGTTTTACGTAAGTGAGGCAAGGGATTCGAAGCTCCATTCTACCTCAGCGATCAAACGTCAAGCACGCCGTTCTATGCACCAGATTATCAAAGATAAAATGGGCCAGACACATATTGTATATGGACGACAACGATGGACAAGAGCCGTTAGCAAATTGATTCTGCAGGTTGTTAAACGTGCAACGAGAGAACCACCAATGGTCTGAGTTTTCACGAAAACCCCAGAAGTATGTGATACTGAATGAGTCGTTAAAGAAGAATGGTCCACAGTACCTCAAAACAGCGACTTATGTTGGCATTTAATTCGTGCGGTATTCATTTGTCGTTCTTCGAGTTTCCAACTTTTCAAAATCGTTTCTGTTGTTTAGTTCGTGCGGTAGTGGCTTCTCTTTCGCACGATATTCCTATATCGAAACATTACATGCAACAATATGGTAACAGGGTTAGTGAGTGAAGGAAAGACAATACGTAAGAGGTTGCTTAAGAAAGAGGAGTGGCTTTGTCATAGGCTTGTGGAGTAATGTGATGTTCATGCGTGTGATGGAATACAATAATAGAATCACGTGTGGTTGGCATATTAGAGGTACATGCAAGCTTATATTAGCATTGCGATGAGGTAGTTTGACGTATTAGAGAAAACGTATGCAGCTATGAATATAGGCCTGTGGTAAGATTGCAGTGAGGTTAACGCATTAAGAAGTACGTGTCGGCTTGTGTTAACACTACCTTATGACAGCACAATGGGATTATAAGAGAACTCGACAATAGAATGGAGTTAAGGTAGTGATCAGTGACAATGGTGACCCATGCAGGTAGAGTCTACAATTGGGATTTTCTACATGGAGTAAAGCAGTAAGATAGTTATGATGATAAAGATGCTAACCGAGCGAAATGGATAGTAACGTAAACGGTGCGAGTAGTAGACAATCGAATGGCTTGACGTTACCCATGCTTGAACGAGGAGATGGTCGAGGAGTCGAGCCATCAGGCGATTTGCTGTGCCTAGTGGCATTCCCGAGGTTTTTGGATAAGCAACATTGTAGGGCAAGCATGCGGGGTTTGGGTCACACAATTTGAAATAGACTTGTACTTGCAAGGCAACAGTAAATAATGTTGAGGGATCTTGCCTATTGTATACGCATGGCTGATGAGACGGTAGAGACTAGTTTCTGCTGGGTAGCGAACACTTTCTATATCTTTTGGTACAACTGCGTTGCTTACATCATCAAACCTAATAAGTTGTTATTTCCGTGATATAACTTTTCTTACTATGTCACAACAATGGAAAGTAACAATTTGATATTATTCTGTAGATGTCAGAACGACTTTTGTTTTTTCCATATGTAAAATTTGTCAGACATTTGTGGTAGTTCCAGTGCTTCCACACCGGAGTCTGGCCACGTGTTGTATCACTATCAATCTCTCTCGATTAACCTTGGACAATGGTTTGTTTGTTTTTCGACGTGATTAACCCATCCATTGAAAACCTTGATAAAATTTCTTAGTAGAAGTTGAATCCCGCGGGATAGTTCTTTTTTGGGTGGAAGGGTTTGTAGTAATGGGATAAGTATTAAGAACTGTTGGTTTTTTATATCACATTATTCATATGGGAGTTTCTTAACAAACTAGTCACAAAATTTTCACAAAGAAAAGAGGAAAATCAAAGATGCCTTCCCATCTTTATGTTCACTTTAGAAGTTTATTCAGATGATTGCCTAGAGAAATACGAATAGAGTGAGACAGTCCATTCTGTTACAGTCCCTTCTGGTGAAGTCGCATTAAAGGAGCATTTTCCAGATGTCGCTTCTTCCGTTGAGGATGACTGTAAATTAAAAAAAGTCGAGGTTAAGTTGGCAGAGTCCCGCGATTCAAAGGAAAATGAGGTACAATGTTATAATTCAAAGTTGAATCCAACGACTACAAAGTAGTATTTGAATCGAATCGTTCACTCACCGTTTGCCTTGATTTGCAAACGTGACGTTTTTACCGCAGCATTTATCAGTACGTGACAGCTGACGTTTCGGCGATTTCGCCTCCTTTAGAGCGTGGAAGAGTCAGATTGATACTCAGTTCGCTAAGCCAAACACAATCATAATCTCAGCAGATAAAACAATAAATAAATATTCGCATAGTGAACAGCTTCTTTTAAACACTTCCCATGTTGTTGCTTTTAAGTGCTCCGGTTATTATTGGAGAGCGCCCTCACGGACTCTCACGTGGGTGAGAAGTGTGCGCGGCTCAGGTCAAAAAAATCGTCCTGAGGTATGGCGTGTGGTCACATGTGATCACAAGGCACTTCTCCTTGCACTTCATTTTTAAATTTGTAGTGTTTATCCAAAACGCTACAAGAGTTTTACGTGCTGTTGTTTTAATTTCTGTGCGAGGGTAGTGACTTTTAGTTCGAATTCTCTGATTTGACCTAGAAATTCAAAACTTTTGTCGATCTTCCCCTGTGTTGAACAGATGGCAAAACAGTCGCTGATATACCTACAGTAGAGTAGTGGCCAGAGACCGAGTGCAGAGGCTTCAACTAAACGCAATGGCAAGGCGTTGTACCACTCGCTTCCCCATTGCCAACCTTCTAATTTGAGCCTAATATTTACCGGACCATCTAATGATTGAGCAGTTTAGACACTCTTTTAAAAGACCCATAAGGTGCTGAATAGACGAGCCACACATGTTTATTGCTCCTTCGTCTTGCATAAGTAGCTCGCGGGTAGCTTGCATTACAGAGTTGTTCCACACGTTAGTGTACGCGCTGTTAGGACACGCGTTACGTAGACGGTCCAGGAACATTCGTGAGAGAGGCTGGGAAGTATTCAAGGAACTGGAAGAGTATTGTTTATGAACCAAGCTCTACTATTTGTGAACCCGTCGAATCGTTGTCGGAATTATAGTCTTCTTTCTCTATAATAAGCATAAAACTTAGAGGTTCAGACAAAGTTACCATCTTGGTTTTTGCATAGAACGTACAAATTATTGGTAGCAAAAAATAATCGTAAGACGAGTTAATAGGCATCTCCTTTAACCTTACGGCATATTTATTATTCACCTGCAGTTCTAGTCCAAAATCTATTCTTAATTCCTAACTCTTTTGACAAGTTACAAAGGCATCTGTTCACATAAGGAAAATGTGTGGTTTAAGAATTTAATGCTGTTTGAATACAAGAAAACTTTGAGATATGTGCCTTTTATCTTGGATCTCGTTCACAGCAAGGATCTCGCACCGGTTAGTCACAAAGCTACGTGACTCGGCCCCAGGTAGCGGACCGCGGGTTAACCGCGGACCAAAAGCAACCATTTCTTCTCCTAGACGCAGGCCGATCCAGGGGATGGGCTCACTGTTTCTGCTGTGCCGATTTGGCACATACCGTCTGTATTTACGAGGCGTATTCATGCACGCGTGTGTGGGTGCGTTCTAGTTTATGAAGTTTGTGTTCTGCGAGTCAGTTCGACCAAAAGTCTGCAATCAAGTGACGAAGAAGTGTATCGGAGACGGTTAGGAGTCGCCTTCAACAAAATCAGCTCCATGCCTTCTCTGGGATAGAGTGGCAATCTACCCATGGCTTTACTCGGCCTCCTCGTTCAGAGCTTAAGAAGCTATTGTGAGTATCAAAAAGCTAAACGCAGTGAAAGAAACGGGTCTTATTCCCGTGGCCACGAAAGAGCCCCCGTTTCAGAAGCATAGAGTAGGGGCAGTGCAGAGAGGCTGCTAAAATCTCAGGGTCATTTTAAGCTGCATAAATCGCAAAGAACTAATTTGACCATCTGTACCTACAATGCATGCACACTTGCATCTGAGTCGTCGATAGAAGACTTGTTCACTCAAGCAAGAAAGATAAGGTACGACGTCTTTGGACAGGCAGAGACGAGACGACGCCACTCATTCAACGCCGTCTACGGCACCGGAGAAGAACTGTTCCTCGGAACATGCGACAGTAGAGGAGTCGGCGTTCTCATTAACACGAGTTTCGGCCATATCGATTCATTCCGATAATTAACAAGCCGAATCGGACATTTGCGATTGAAGAGATGTGGACGATCTTCGTCATTTACGCGCCGACATTAAACTATAACGAAAAGGAAGTCGAAGCGTTCTATGTGGACTTCGAAGAGTTCCGCTGAGAAGACCGTACATTCTTCATGGTTATCATTGGAGATTTTTAACGCTAAAACCAGGAAACATGTCTGAAGAACTTCACATTGGGGCCCACGGTTTAGAATGGAACGAACAGGGTGAGCGGCTGCCTGAGTTTATCACGGCGACCAAAACCATTCATGGTAACTCGCAATTCCAGAAGCTACACCCTCAACGCTGGACGTGGGAGTCTCTCAATGGAGAGCACCATAACGAAATAGACCACATCATAGTAAATAGAAGGTTTTGCACAACCGATGTCGCTGTTGTCCGAAAATTCTACCCAGGATCAGACAATCGTCTCCTTCGTGCAAGGTTCTTTTTCACGCGGAAAGGAGAAAAAGCCGCTAAATTCAAAAACCGAAGTCTCAGAACGACCGTAAGCTCGAACTTACTCAATTCAATAGTCAGCTGTTGGGAAGATATCGTTGTGGATAACATCGACGAAGAATACGATAGGCCCATTCAACATCCTCACATTAGCGGTATGATTGCTGAGAGTTCGAAAGTCACCAAGAGACGTCTGTCTCCAGAAACACTGGAGCGGATATGCCAGCGTGGAATTGCACGAGCTGCGGGCAACCGCGAACTAACGTCCTAAGTTATAAAATAATGCAGAAGCTTCACCAATTGCAAAACCAAAATGATTGCACTCCGACGCCCACACGGAACAGTTACAACTTCCAGAAAGGCAATAGAGAAAATCATTCACGATTACTACTCCGATCTCTTCAGTAACCACGTCGTCCTGTCTTCACATGAAATAAAGAAGGGTGGATATCTTATCCCATTGGTTCTCCCTTGCGAGATGCCACTTACTATTTCATCGGTAAAGAATCGAACAACACCCGTTCCGGACAGGCTAAGATTTGAGCACCTAAGAACATTGCGCTAGTCGTCGTAAACACAGTGGCTCATCTCTTCACATCTCTTCTAGGCCGGGAAATCAATGCCATGAATAACTTAGTTCCGGAGTTGAGCAGAAGGAAGCGATCGGCTTGGAGAGCTTTCAAGAGCATCGAGGATGTAGTGAAGAGAACACAGAACACTCGATTCCGTGCCCACCTTTTCGACTCAGCGGTACTTCTTGTCCTAATGTCAGAAACCTTGTCGCTGCTTAAGCAGGATGAAAGGTCACTCAGCGTTATCGAACGCGCAGTCGAAAGGGCGATGCTAGGAGTATCCCGTTCCACACAAGTAAGGAATGAGATCCGAAGCTCCGATCTGCGTCAGCGATCAAAAATCAAAGATGCCGTTCTGTACCCCAAACAGTCGAAGATAAGCTGGGCCGGACACGTAATGCGTATGAATGACAACAGATGGACAAGAGCCGTCAGTGACTGGATTTCTCGGGATGCCAAACGTACTGCAGGAAGACCACCGACCCGATGGTCAGAGTTCTTCATAATAAATAGCCTTGAAAGGTATGATGCTTAACGAGTCCGTAGGGCAAGCGGCTACTCTTGCACGCGACAGGAAAAGATGGAGATTTAACCGGCGCCCGCTGGAGTGACTCAGCGATCAATGGGACGACAGATGACACAGGTGATGCCTTTTGTCATATCAAATGCGTTTGAAAAATATCGGGAACGGTTTTGCTGCTTTCGATAGGCTATTTCGAAGTTGAGGTCAAGCCATTGTCTGGAAAATCATAGGTGTTGGAGAACGATGTTCACATTTGTCTTTCAAAGCTCCACTAAAAGCGATCGTGAAAGAAAGTGATTGTTTTTTTGGCTGATGTCCACACCATCGCTTTGTGTATTCTGCAGTAGTTCCGCCTGCATTAAGTGGTTTCACGGTTTTGTTTGTTTACTTTCTCTTATTAAGTGAATTCAGTTGTAAACGAATAATGTTCTTTACGTTAATGTCTAGCGAAAGGAAAGGTACTTGAATCTAGGATGAGCACTTCTCTTTCTAAAGCCATAGTTGCAATTTAAAAATCTGAAAAGATTTTACTACAAGTTACTATTGAGTAGATTCCATCAATAATCAGATGGTACACGGCAGTCACTTCAATGTCATTTAATTGATATTTGAGTGATAACGGAAAGAGGTTGGTTCGCTAAGCGGGCAACAGAACATATCAAGATCACACGAGCTAAACTTAGATAGTCTTTACAGGAAGTTCCTTCCATACCGTTCTGTCAGATGAAATAGAGATCTTTTCCATCGTTACGGCACTTCTTGGATTATAAGATCTTCATTATCGAGTCTGAGGCTAACATAGCATACTCAGATTTGTTAATTTCATAACCTAACAGTGTTTATAGTGGTGTTATCGAAAACACCACAAAAAATAGGGAATGATCGTCGAAAATGGTGTTTAATACATTTAGCTGAAAGAAGTTTTCATCGATTAGCACTTGATTTGACTCTAGGATAATTTTTTATTTGTTTTAATAACTTTTATAAAATCTCTTCTTACTTTGAAGACATCAAATGCTATCTTGTGTCTTTAGACTTTTTCCGCGTCCACCGTTTTAAAGAAGGAGTCGGAGGAGCCAGCGCCAAAAAGAAAAAAGCGTACACAAGCTGCAGAATAGGAAGTCTTGTATGGTGCGTTGGTTGTAACCTTCCATCGCGGTCATATATATATTTATATTTATATATATATATATATGTACATGTATATATATATAGTGTGTTTTCATTTACTGTAATCGAGTCTGCTTTCATTAGCGTATTATTTTCCCTCCTGATGGTTAAATGCGGTGTTTTTTCTACTGCAATGTATTCAATAAGCCATAACAGCAGAGAGTTATTTAGTCAAATTTGGGTGCTGCTTCTGAATGTTATCGATATTCTACGTTATTTCTGTGAAAAGTAATGCATCGTACATCCTTTGTTCAATTAAAAGCCGTTGATTTCCGGTATGCTTGAAAACTTGCTCAAATTCTTTTCATTTTCTGTGCGTTTATTCCAACCCCCTATTAGACAAAAGGATGTGCTAGATTACACTTAAATGCGCTTATTTAAATAGTCGTAAAGCTTTACCAATATTAATTAACACAGCAATGAGTAAACTCATCACTGAGCATTTAATGCTCCACAGAAATTATGTTATTTGTAATGAAAAAATGTGGAACCGGAATGAATGTTTGTTCACGCAGTAGAATATTTCTACATGGTAAGATAAGAAGAAAAAATGAAAAGTTTTATGGCACTGGATTGGTAGAATGTGGAAGTAGTGGCATAGAAATGGATTCTATAGCTATGAGAGATGCTTGACGATGGCAGTACAGAGCAGTGTTTCGAATCGATGAGGTATTGTAGAAATAGACGTTGACGTACGCACCACTAAACGCCTTATGACGATGCATGGGTGGATGAGAAATGAATAAAAGTAGATCTAGTCTATAATCACCTAATTCACAGTTATATTGAGTAGTGTACAACGGAGCGAATCACACTGTCTAACTTTCTCACCAATAAACGAAGTTCTGCAAACGAAATGTTCAACCACTGCAGACCTAATCGAGGCACGAATCGAGTGCACTGCTTGGATATCATGTATTACGGTATTGGTAGCAGTTAGAACGGGCTAAATGGAAACGAGAAGTTCTAAATTGTATTACGAATCCAATTACATTCGACTGGTTGTTTCCATAACACACCTACATATTCATCCTTCAAAGAATTACTTGACAAATACGATGACAAAGCATAAATAATACAGTGTAGACGTGTGAGGCAGGCGGCGATTGAAGACCGGCAAGCACAATATGACATAAGGAAAGCATTCAAGTTTTTGCGTCAACGACGCAGCACCCAGGGCTTAAACCTAGCACTGGCAGTTGTCAAAAGAACATAGCGCAATAGAAGACAAAAATATCGGTGCCAACCATAAACACCTATGATGCCAAGAAGTTTGAAGTAATAAGTCTTTTATCCGAAAGTGTGGGGATTCCGTATTTCGAATAACGACTATTTCTCGTACGAAGTATTGTTTTGGGACTAGAAAATCGGCGACATGCAAGTTTCGGTGATGGTGTTCATTCGAAATGCAAAATACTTTGAGATCTGATTGAATACAATGAGAACAGAATGGTTCATCCGTCTAGTCAAGTGCGCCCTGTCCATGTTCAGCGTC
Organism: Angiostrongylus costaricensis; assembly: GCA_900624975.1. Classification (NCBI taxonomy): domain Eukaryota; kingdom Metazoa; phylum Nematoda; class Chromadorea; order Rhabditida; family Metastrongylidae; genus Angiostrongylus; species Angiostrongylus costaricensis. The sequence continues at coordinate 90,810 of UYYA01003988.1, read as the reverse complement.
CCAGAATTGTGCTGGCGATCGATCAACGTTGTTGAAATCTTGCCACAATGCCAGGATCAGCTCGCTGCTCATCAACTCACCGGCATGTGTTGAGATCATACGTAACATAAACACTCCTACAAACACACTGTTATCACGAATCTTTGTGAAGTTATCAGAAATTTATCCTAATGTCTTTATTAAAGTTTTTATTTGACTTTAAGTTGAGGGTGGAATATCCCTACCATGTGTATATGTTGTTCTTTCGACAGTAACTAAAACAAGAATCAAAACTTGTCCCTTTAATTCAACGCCTTGCTTATCTTGTATTTCATGAATTAGTGAGCAGAACAAGGGTTTATTGAATTCTATGATATCGACTATGAAATAAAGGAACGTAATTTTTCAGCAAAATCACAGAGTAGTTTGTTCTTTAGTGAAGGATTTGGAGAATATGGTTCATCCTATAGATATTTGTGATTATGCTGACGTTTCGGGCGCATGTAGTGCAGTTGTTACAGGTGCCCCTCAATGCACACGTGATCATTGTTTCGATCCCGCACCACGAGCTTACCAAGTTTTCCATACCTCCGTGAAGCGCAGATTGGCACCATACTTGTCTAGAAGCACTTTAACGAAGGTCGGTGAGGTCGACAACCTGTCGCTCTTCTTAAGGATTGATCGAAACCGAACTATTCACACTTTTTTTTATTACGTTAATGTTTCGAAATCCCCTTACTGAGAAGTTAATGCTATCGGATCTTTCTTGTTATAGGCTGATTTTGTCTACAGAGGAAACTAGTCCCGGCGCTTTAAAACTGTTGCAGAGTATTATTGCAGACCAATTTTGCAAATTTTATTGGAGCTTTTATATGTATTTTTAAGGACTTTTTTCATATAAAGACTGAAATACTAGTCAATACTTAGTAAAACTCCAGAACAGCATAAACTGGCTGATAGTGGTCGCAAAACTTGATGGAAATTCACAAGGAAAGTCATTTATTTACACATTTTCTCCACACATTATTAGCGAGTATGATATAGTAACAGGTACCGTCTTTTCGTAGGAAGTTGTTGGTGAATTTCCGTAAAGTGACATCATCGGCAATTGGTTTCGCCGGATGATCCGCAAGAACGCGCAAATATTTTCGAACGAAGGACATCCCCTGATAATTTCAAAGTACAGTTTATCCCTCACTGCAAACAACAAGCACACTTTTTGTAGGTGTGCCAGTTTTCGAGTGATTGCAAAACTGATGGGCAGAGCAGTTATGAAATGAAAACTGGTCAAAAAAAAACTTGGAATACGTAACGAAAAGAGAAAAGTAGCAAGAATGAAATCATTCAAAAATTACCTGACTTGGAATGAACATGATTAATATCCAATAACAAGTATTAAATACAGTGATTACGCCAACTGTTAAGAACCAAAACCTGAAAACACTTCAGTAGGACGGGAACTGGATTTTTGTCACCACAGATATTCGTAAGGAAATCATGTTCTAACTTAAAGGAAACTTTTTTTAAATTTGCAAGAGCGCGGACTTATGGCAAACGAGCTAATGTGTAATGAGGAAGCATAATGTTTATTAATACGGCATTAAAATGCTAGTTTTGTACTGTAAAATTCACCTCAAAACATCTCGTGGAGCTAAAGTCGTATAAAGTTTAAAAATTCATCTTTTGATTCAACTTAAACATCGACTTCCTTCTAATACTTATTCCCTCAAACCATAGTGCGACAAATCATTGGCGTGTAAAGTGCAACCACAACGATGCTAAGATATGAAATAAACTAGAAACCATGGTGAGATTCGAACTCGACATTACCCTTTCTGGGGGCTAGCTTGTTACCCAGTGCACAATCGATTTCCTTTGCCCTTGCTTTGCTTTTCACTCAGTCACTTTTTTGCTTTAATGGCGCAATGAGCAATCAATCCATCATGAACGGGATTGATCTAGGTAGCAGAAATCGGCATTGAACACAATCAAGCTGAAACTGAGGCAGAAATCACAATGTCTAACTCATATTTACTGCCTGTTATTTTTTTCATGGCATAGCATAGTGTTTATTATGTGATTGATTATGTGATTGTGATTATGTGAAACACAATGACGTTGATATGTGTGCAAAACTGAGAACCTTGCTGAGCTTCAAACCAACGATTACCCTAACAAGTATTGAACAACTACTCGGATTAAGCCGTGTTTCTTAGTTCACAGGGTTCCAAGTTTTTCTCATATCTCGGAGTATTTGTGATTGTGATTCACGTATGGAAAAAGTAATAGGCAATAAATTAATTATTAAACATTATTATGTAGTACCACCTTTATTGGGTCACATGCTTTTAATCTGTGACATTTTCGTACTGGTCTACTTTATTTTTCACTCGTTTATTAGCCATTAGTTACGGGCCGTCTTTTAAGCGGTATAAATAAGAGGAGATAAGAGGAGCAGAAATAAACTTTCACTTATCAAGATGCCGAAATTCAAATTCTTTCGAATTGGAAGCACATCGATAAATTAAAACTCGTCGTTTGGTATTAAGGTCTCGAAGCCATAGCATATTTCATGGTCAATGAACGATGGTCAAATTTCACAGTCCATGATAAACCCAATCTTTAAACCTACCACAAACTCGTTGCTTAAATAAAGTATGCTGTTTAGTAAAGAAAAATTTACAAACATAAAGTTTCATTGAGAAGTACCACACTGAGGTACCCATCCAGGGAAGAACTCAATGTTTTATTCGTCGTAGACTCGACACTCTTCTATCGACGGACCGCCTTCTTTCTCTTACACTTTCTACATAGTACAAACACAAATTCCGTATTTGAAATTATTTACATTCAAAAGGCGTGTGTAGCGCACTGGTTATAGGTGCTCGATAATACACAGGCGATGGTAAGTTCTATCTGACGTTCCAACTAATCAAGCCTCCCGTCTCTTTAAGGCAGTAAATTCGTGCTGAATTTTTCCGAAAGGATAAAAACACTGGTATTCGATTGGTTATCGCAGATCATTTCTTAAGCCGAATATGCATTCAATTACCTCTGCTATACTTAATGGAGTCGAATCTAGGGCTCATTCCTAAGGGACTGATCAACGCATTATTCCACTTATCCCCTATCCTTTGGTTGTTTCATTCAGTAAAGATAGACTAATCTAATACTAAATTAAGTTAAATCTGAAGACGAACATCTCGACCTTGAACCTCATCATAGTTTAACACTGGTACTCAAAATCCTAGGTTTAACTCAACATCTATAGCACAATCACGTTTTCCAGCTGAGATTATTACTTGTTGTGAAGGACTCCATCTAATTTTCACAATAGTAAATATGACTAAAATGTAAACTTACGCAACTTTTTATCATCACACAAAAGATGAAAAGTGGCTACATATATTGCACTGTTAAATCTAGCAATAAATCACTTCGTTATTGAGTAGAACTCACCATAAAAACAAAAATATCTTCTCATTGAACATGTTGATCATTAACACACATTGAACTGTATGCCGATGAATGTTGCCCAAAACTCTAACCTAAAATATCATCACTACTGGTTATAACAGCCAGATACTTATAAATGCTCTTGTTACTGTCTATAGATAACAACTGTATGGCCCTCCACCAAATTTCTTGTAGAAACATGCACATTTCCGTCTTGACAGATATATTATTGGTCGTTAATGATTTTTATCCTTTTTAGTCTCAATAATACATTGCAATGTTCTCTCAAATCGCCACACTAGGTAGTACTCATTGATCTGAGAGATACTCTCCACCTTACAACTAGATTTTTTTTCCTATGAAAGTGGGGATTCTAACTAGGTTTACTCGTGGCTGCGTTTCCAGATATTAGCTCCGAATTCCGTTTCATCTCCAGCTACTGTGCACTGGAGATGAGCTCTTCGCGGTATGTCCTATTTCGGCACTCAGTAACATTTCCCTTCTACAGCTTAGCTAGCGACGGTTCATCGAAGGCTTGGTGAATGATGTAATTGATGTTTTTTTGAAATGGTGAGATGTCTCGTATTCAAGAGCTTAATGATTTTTGTAGCAGTTAATAGAAATATATTGATACCATTTCTAGCCAATAATTCAACCAAAACCGTGATAATTGAAGAAGAAAGACAATCTGTGTCATGAGTATGTTCTTTTTGCCGCTCCACTATCCAGGAAGCTCGTGTTAGTGAAAGTAAGACTATTTTAAAACAAAATGTTTTTTCTTCGACTATAACTATTATCTATACAAATGAAAAACTAAATATTACCTTAGTCGGTACAGTAGCAGTTAGTTCATGCCACATTGTTCATTGTTGTTCATTTGTTAAATTCTTACACAAATTTTTTAATACTGAAGTATTTGACACGTTGAAATGCTAGGCTTCATAGGATTCCAAACAGTGAAGTGTCCTGCATAGTCAAATTTTTTATACTACTATGTTGATAATAGGGCTACGTCAATTCAGGAAAATGTAACAGAGTTACGGATAAAAGAATTTGCCAAAAATTCAAATTTAATAACTTTTCCAACAATCCGCTTCATGTTTTAAGACAATAAATAAAAAAAGTAACCTCGAAGTCGCAAAGTGTTACTCGTGGAAACATTCCGGTCTGCTCCCATTCGATTTCATGCATAAGGTCTTTCAATAATGAGAAACCATAGGCTAGATCGTTCGAGCCGAGCAGATGATTCAAAAGAAAAAATTGCAAGAGAACGTTTGCTGAATAGAGAATCTGAAACGATGCCGAACTATAATGTAACAGATATGGCGATAGTCACTTATCTACAACAACAAGCAAAAGTCACATTTCTTAGATTTACGCATTGAAATTTCTATTTTCATCTCCTGAGTTTTCAATTCAAAAGTTTGAAAAATGAATGTTTTACTTTGATGCCAATATAAAGCATCGTGACGTAACAACCACAATGCTTTCCACAGCTCACTCCCACTTGCATGCTGGAGAAACAAGACCGAGACCGCGTCGAGCGGTCGATGTTCGTCAGCTAAAGCAAATCTAGACTAAATCGAAAAGTCTGACAGCTAAGAGAAAGTTGACAACCACTGTGTCTTAGCAGCGGAGAATGTAGGCCGAGCAATATAGAGAGCGGAATGCGAGGAGAAGAGAAGTACCGCTCCCGTACCTGTACCTCGTCCTGCATGTGGCGAGCCATCGTATAGACTGTTCGCGTCTTCACTTCGGAATCCATTAAGCGAGCGTCACATGCCATTTGAACAAGTCCTTGTAAATTTATCCCTGAATCATATTTGTATAACCATCTACTTCCAATGATTGTCTTTCCTCACTTTTTCGGTATTATTAATACTTTTTTTTAGAAAATTGACGCTGGTTTTTGCATCATTTCGAGGGATAATAATAATAATAATGATAATAATAATAATAGTAATAGTAATAATAATAGTCGAATCAGAGTAGAAAACTGCCAATTAAAATGCACGCGTGCTTTCGTTTCTATTTCATTTCCAGCTTATCGCTTGTTTCATCCTCATGTTTTTCATGGAGTTTAAAAAAGAACACAGCTAAGCGGTTGTGATGGAGAAGATGAGGTAAGTTTATTGATGAATAGTAAAAGTGATAGTAATGGATAAATAAACAGTTGAATAAATAAACAGTAAATCTACAACTATTCTCACCACTGTGCCAGTAAAGTAGACCTCGCCAAAGTATACATGGCACATAAAAAAGTAGAGCCTCTATCGCCAGTATAAAAGGTACCCATTGATAATAGCCAATTTGTCGATTGCGACGCGAATAAATTTCACGAGGAATGTCCTCCTGAAAGCTACACATATGTTTTCCGGGTATAGCTTGAGAAAGTCAGCCTAACAGACTTCATTCTTAACGTAATTCCTTAGCACTTTGCGATAGCCATAATTGGCTGATTCGAAACCATAACTGTCGCAACACAGTTGAGTAAATGAATTTGAATGCATAACTGGTCGAGCATTTAGCGAAAAATTAGCAATTCGGAAGCATCACAAAAAGAAAACAAGGTTCAGAATTTGCCAGAAAATCTCGAAATTCTAGATAATTGGCGCCGAATACTATATGATGCACAAATATATCAGCACACCTGCATTGGAACCCAATAGGTATTTTGTACCCAGCAGTAATTTTCCGTATACTGTTCCATTGCGTCTGTAAATGTAGCAGGTACCCAGCACTGAATAGGAAATCCTGAAATGGAATAGTTGGCGAACATTGATTATTTAATCTTCCCTTCCCGAATACACTTTAGCACAAAGGCTATGGATTCGATTTAATATATATTTTATATCCTCAAATCTTTTGCTGACGCGGAGCAGATATGAGTTCCTCATGCAAGGCAGGCAAAAAATAATGGAGAATGGAAGTTTTGAGGTTCACTTGTCGTTATTGCTAAGAAAATGCTATAACTTTTATTTGCAATTGTAACTTTCGAGCGGATAAGCGTTTAATCTTTTAAAAAACATATCCGATGAAAATGATTATACGACGGTCCTTACCAACATATTGTTTCGCTGAAACGAGGAGCGCGAATGACGCCACTGAAAATGAGCTTCTAACTTTTCCTGATTAGGTAAACAGGTGAAGTGTTAAATACGAAATGGTAATTGTTTTTGGAGGAATGCAAGAAAAGAAAACTGACTTACATATTGTGGTTGTGTAGTAATAGTTAAGCTTGTCAACAAAATCGTCGTCTAAACGTGGATAGAGAGCTCGAAAAGCAGATGCAAGGTAGTAGAGAATCATCGCAGGACCAAACTCCTTTTTATGACCGTGGCCTGAAGAATCAGCTTATTTTACTGCCCAGAATTGCTTAATATTTCGTTTTTTTGATCTGTAATCCGATGAGTCTCAAAGTGTTATGAGCGACTCAAAGTCGACGAACATCGTATTTTAGCTTTCTGACTTCTTTTCCAATAAACATTTCTCAGATTCAGATGTTTTTGGTTATGCGTAAGACGACAGATGCTTTGTTGAGAAGCGTTCTAATAGAATTGTTTTGTCACCTGCGCCGTGGCCTGGAGCTCCAACGTGATGAGAATCTATACGTAGTTGATGCGATCCGTCGAGTAGTTTTTGTGCCTAAGATGGGAAATTTCGAGAAAAGCAAAAATGAATTGGTATATCCAGCTCACCTTCTGCAAATAGGAAACATTAGCTTGCCTTTTTTGAACCATAGGTGCAAAGTTTGATTGACACTAGTGAATGCAATGGTAACGCTGTCATAATATAACAGTAAACATGAGAAGAGGTGATTTCGGTGAAGGTATTACTCGTATGGAGCTTCGACACACTTTAGTTGAGTACTCTACTTGTACGTTATTAGGAAGACGACTGGAGCGGAGGGAGTGGCGTTCCCTGATCAGCTAAATGATATTATCTGACCGAGATAGGAAGGGGGCTCTGCCCACGGGGGAAATAGTGCACGAAATGACGTCGGCAATGGACGAAACACGACTTCATTTGACACTGACATGAACTACATGAGGAAAATATTGAGTGATGAGTTGGTCGCTCGTTTTTCCTTTATTCAGAGAACATAGGGAAGAGTGTGAATGATACGAATGTCCTAAAAAACGCTTCTACCCCAGAATTTTTAAAAAGAAGACGAAATTGAATAGGTAAAAGTAGAGGGGACTAGCGAAGACTAATGTCAAGACCAAACAAGTTTCGTCTGGTGTGTAACTTTACGGCCCAGTTATTACAAGAATAAATGGAATCTTAAGGAGACTTTGGGTGAAGATAAGGAGCGATTCCCTTTCTAGTCGATATGCTGGTGAAAAACAAGATTTTACGAGGAATAATTATTGCAGCATAATCAGAATTCATACGTATGTCAAAAGTCTCTGCCACAGCAGTTCGAACACTCAAATATTGCAATTGGTAAATAAAAGTGTGTTGTCCGCCTTTGTGAAGACGGCGAAATTTCCGCTCCAACAACTTTATTTAGGCAAATAACGAAGTAAAAAGGGCTCTGAAAGACGGCTGCAGCAACACACATACGTTTCAGGCATGGCGTTCACCATCTTAGATCATTAAAGAGCCTTCGCGCAAGGCGGACCATTGTAGGATGAGGACACGAATAATTATTTAGGACTTGGGCGATTAGCGTACACTTTATTTGTGACGCTACTTACATGTGGTGTGAAATTCGATTTGGAGAGAATTTCTATGGGTTATTTAGAAAACGTAAATTACTACTCGATGAGGTATGTTGTTATCGAATTGAGTGAATTGGTTCACATTCACTTGTTCAAGCTTAACATATTTCCGGTGTTAGGCATCACTTTCATATTTTAGGAAAATATATGCTATTTGAATGAGCCCTTCTCTTTGATGACAAGTCGGACTTTTCATTAGTAAAAGTATCGGCGAATTTCTATCATTTTGTTACCAATGCTGTTCACCAAAGGATGATATGACATTGGAGTGGAATACCTAACAGATGTAATAAATTTATTCTCAATAGCCATTCCATTTGGCCCGCACAATTAAAATTGTGAAAAAAAATGAAGTTGGAATGAAAAATATCATCAATTAGAATGGTTTAAAAAGATCTAGCATTGTCTTCGAGTGTTCTTCACTTTCATTTCATGAGTAACACGAAAATGCAGAACTGATAGTTAGGCACGGAAATGCAAGGTATATGTGAGAAGTCAGTAGGCGTATTTTCAACTGCAATTCAAACTATGCCATGTTTCCACCATTTAATTTTCATCTGATAGCAGCGGATTTTACACATTGATACACGTCCTCTTTTACACACAAATATACATGTTTACTGCTCCTCGACTGGAGAGTGTAAGTTCCATCCTGTTTCTTTTCAGTATAGCAATCAGATTGCAATTCGTGTCAATATCCGCCGACCATTCTCTTATGAGAGATTTTGAGGCGATTAGTCAAGATGTTATGTGGCTTATCCTCAGTGATGAATGATGATGTGATGGACAACTGATAAAATGCGAACGGAAAGCGAGCATACGTAGTAACTGCCGTGAGAACAAGTGAATTAGGAGGATGAGTCCACTCCTTTTACCTCATCGAATTGACTTCCGATTTCGGTATTCACCTAGATATATTCATGGGTGCGTGGTTGTGTTTGTGTTAAATGTTTCCTGAATGTCGATTGAGCAAGAAGCGCGCAATCAAGTGGTTGGGAAATACATGGAAGGCGATTTGGAGTTGCGTCCAACTAATGAGCCTCACGTTTACGAGAGACGACAAACTACTCATGGGTAAACTAAGGCCTCAAAGGTTAAGCTCAGCAAAAAAAGTGCGTGGAATGCTTTGGATGAATGGAATGATGCTTTGTGAAAAAAAATGTAAAAGACTTTCTATGTTCAACGAGCAAGTGAAGCAAAATGTGGGGCATAACGTGTAACACGACGAAAGAAGACTTTACCATCGCTAGACTCAAACCGTCCAATGACTAATGGAAGTACAATCAGTAGTCGAAAAAGAGCTCAAAGAAATACTTGTGTAGAAGATCGTGAAGATCGTGAAACAGCTTCACTCCTTATTTCTCGCCCTAGTACATTGTGTACTAAAGCGATACGCATAAAGAAAAGTAGAAGCAGAGCCCATGAACGTCAAAGAGTACGAAATAATATGTGGGGCATGAGAATCCATGGTCATCCCGGAAAACGTAGGCATTTTACAGTTTCTTTAACATTGCTTGATATCAATATTGTTTTTTTATAAATGAATACATGGCTACTTCAATGCAATAAGTGGACGACGAAAACACCTTTTGACACGTATTTAGTTTGTGTAGACGTCTCTCTGCAGCTGGATTCAGGGACGTTACGCTTTCGCTGGGCCGACAGAAGCTGATTATAATATTTGATTTGTACCACTTTCTGTTCCCTTGTTCAGGAGGCGCTTATACATGTTGTTCGAGACAATGCGGAGCAGACATAGTTGATGATGGTCGGCAAAAAAGAAAAAAAACAGGAACAAACAGCGATGTGCGAAGCAAAAGCTCTCTGAAGAATAGGAATTGTCACCAGGGAGAAAGCAAATAGAATGCTATGCTTCGGAATTTAGAACTTAGGTTAAACCGTTTTGATTTTTCGAATTGACAGCTCAATTTACGGTATCTTTTTCGAGTCAGTAAAGCAAATAGCCAAGTTATTTCGCACTTAAAACAAAATACCATAGTATGCAAAAGGACCTTTAGGGAAGAAGTATCTCGTTATAAGACAATTAGTAGGACATTTGTTTGGAAATAGGTGTTTTCAATAATTGGTGCAAAGTTGACTTTTGAATCAAATATTGTGCACCATTAGTCATCTCATAAGGAGAAAAACTAAGCTATGCATAGGTAAATTTCCAGATCAGTTTTTCACAGTTAATTTTAATTTTGAACAAATCAAATTATTTTCGTAGAATATCCATCAGTTAAAATAGAGAGTTAAAATTCCAAGTGACTTTACCTGGTATGACGGTAAATTGTCCAGGTGCCGAGCCTTTTCTAGTGGAGTACGCTGAAAAAACGAATTGTTATGTACACCACTACAAGATGGTCAGAACAATCATAATACGGATATTTATAATTTTCTTAAACTTTTTTTCCGATATACTAAACTACAAACCACAATCTCCTTTCCTTCTTATGAATATATTGATTTTTATCAATTCTTACAATATGTTAAGTATAGTACGTTGGTATATTCTTGTTTCTCCTTGAATGAACTTTCGTCGTATTTGTTCCTCGCGTCAGTGCAGCCTCGTTTAGGCGGTTTTTTCTGGCTGGTAGGTAGTTTTGCAGAAGGTCTACGAAGTAATGCAGTGGTCGATGGTATTCGAGGTGGTGGTGGAGGTGGTACTCCGACGATCCGCGAGAGCAGCGGCGGCTCAGCCTCCGAAGCGAGCATACATTCGTCTGGAGATGTACGGCCACCGGTCGAATCGGCTGATTTTGTTGCAATGTTACGTTGCGAATCGATGGTGCTTACAGAACTATCGATGTACCGTAGTCCACCAGGTAGTTGCGGATCGAACGACAGTTTGAGCGGTGGTTGTTTCTCACAGCATTAATGGAACAATAATAATTAAATAGAATAGGTAGTTTTCTTTCGTTAAGACTATGCAATGTACATAGAAATAATTGCTGCTATTTAGGACATAGTACTGGTCGGAACTGCTGCCTAGCAATGAGGGCGCTAGCACTTGGCAAGTGGATGAGCGCATAAGTATGCGAACTACAGAGAGCCTCGAATGCGCCGAGCGTTAAATTCAAGTTATCTTTTGACAGGCCATCTTAGTTTGAACATTTTATACAGTAGGCTACCAAAAGTGAATAGCACCGCTTAAATTTGAGCCATCATTGTCAATGGAAAAAAAGGATTCAGAACATTCGATCACTCCCCGTGTTCAAAGAAAAAAGAAGCATTAGACATGAGATAAAAAGTCAGCGGTACTATAGTTCCTTTACGCAGTAACATGAACTTTTTTAAGTGGAAATAATCATTTCATTTACTATAAAAGTAAACAGATAATGTTTCCCTATGAACAAAATCGCCCGTGATTTTTCAAAGGAGCAATTATCTTTTGTTTTTGACAAAAGCTCTTTGTATCCTGCAAAGAATACATTTTAATTTGAACCTGAAATGTGCTTTACTTTTTTTTGAATAATCGTACTTTACGTCTATACTTCATTGCCTCACTCTAGTGGCTTAGCGCCTCTTCATAGAACGCGTCCTTTGGGATGTCGTACTGCGATCCACAAAGCGCATTTCACCTCACAGAAGAGTTGCTCAGGCTACGAAAGGTTTCGAAGATTCCATAAGAAAGTCTTAGCTAAAAGTGAATCAGCGCCATGAATCGAGCAGCTCTTGTAGCAATGTAGTTGCATTGCAGCAAATGGCAAATCTCGTTTCTATCCGGAAGACCCAACCGCAGCCTGTCGTGCTGTCCTGAGAATACTCCAGGAAGGAAAAATTTTGTCCGTTCAGCAAATTACTGGTCAGATAGAATTTGTTCAGAGGCCAGCCACGTCTCTTTGCTAAAAAGAACTATTTAACCATTGAAGTATGAAGTATTTCATTACGTCCCCTCTCATGCCATTGTGCCGTAATAAGATGATGAGTATTAAAGAGCACTGAATTCCAAAAAATTTTCCCTTTACTTAAACGAAAACCTAAATGCAGCACTGTTTCTCGTCGTAGATAAAGAAGTTTTCGATTTTCCTTCATTCACCACGCAATCTAATGCAGTCGTTGTTGCTAATACACGTTTGAGAGACAATGGAGTGATTCAAGTATGGAACGGAGGGGACAAAAAGAAATGGAAACAATGCAAACCACATCTCGGCTGTTTCAGCTCGACTACTTCATCAACATATTTGCGTGATTTTGAAACACACAGACGCCAATGTTTAGGTGCTAATACGAAAATGTCATTGTTTGAGCTAGTGCGCTGGTTATCAACTGGGTTCTCACATTTAACAAAAGTCGTAAATTTTCTGACATGACCAAGCTACTTTTCTTGATTATAAAACTATTAGGTCTGAAGAAGCCGAGACAATGAAAGTGCAATGATATATCTACGATTTTCCCTAAGTTCTATGCTATTTCACATTTCCAATGGTGACAAAAGCACATTTATTTCATAAAAAGTATCCCAGATAAATTACATACTAAAAATGAGCGCTCAAACCACTTTTTGTCGCATTTTCTAAAGGCTTAATTGAAATGGAGGTGGTAATTTTTTTCCCGTTTATACAGTGTGGATACTCTTTGGGCAATTCAAATATTTTAAAGGACTAAATTCTCAGCACTTCTCTTATGAGTCATGCGAAGATCTTATATGTGTACTAGGTGTAGGCAAGCATTTAGTGACTAGTGTGAGCTCATTTATGTTTCGCAGTTACTCGAATCATACATGTTATGTGATAAAGGTTTATAATTACATTATCGTTTTAGAATGCCTCCAAGTAAACACTCATAACAAATACAAACGTGTCCATTATAGCTCAATACAGATTTAACCTAAACGATGTTTTGAAAAAAATGTGGACTTTTCCTAACTGGTTTCAGTATTCCGCGTTTTTCTGGCCCGAGCACAGCACAGTGGTTCATCGCAAACGAGAATTTCAATCGGATATAACACTATCTTATATGTGTCACGAATATCTGATTATTTTTCAGCGTATGAAAAGTTATTTACAACCCTTTGAATTCTCTAAGTTTCTGAGAAATCCTGGAGGCACAGAATGTTGCGTGTGAAGAATACTAACGTATTCAATAACGATCTTGTCCTAGGTTGTTTTATGCGCCGAGTGGCTTACTCTTTACTACTGCGTATCCTATAAATGGTATGAGGATGTCTTACCTTCGATGTGATTGGTACAACACTGGTATGTCTCCGTGTGTGTCCATGTGTGTATGCATGCATTTATGTATGTTTACATCTATGGATGCCCTTGTGCATGGCTGTGGCGTTATTCTTTGTTATTCAAGGATAAACACGATAGATGCTTTCTCCGCTTTGTTTATGATGATTTAAGAAATGAATAACGATTGAATATCAAAATTTGGTTAATCGTCCGACGAAGACAATTTTAGAGTGAAAAAGGCAGAAAAGCGCTCATAAGTTTGTCTTTAACATCTACTGTTTTAGAGCCATTAGCCAGCTCTGGAAGATTTTTTTGCCGCACAATTACTTTTAGACACAAAAAAGAAGTGTAGCATGTGATTAAACAACATTACCCTCTCTTCTTGCAAACCTAGTTAACGATTTAAAAAAGAAAAAGTATACTTCACATTTAAGAATGTCTGTGATCGTCTTCCAAATACATAATCACTCATTTTCCACTGATTTTCCGAACCATTGTAACATTGTTCTTCTTAGACTATTGTGAAGAAAAATGTCAAATTAGATAAAATCAAAAAAAGACTAGAATAATCAATCGCTGTTAAAAAATTCAAGTAATTTAACTTGTTCCTCGCAATTTATTTCACTGGAAAGTCCGGTTTCTTCAACTTGGGCGACAGAGGTATGATGTCTGGCAGCTGCCACTAAAGCATGTTTCTCTGGTTGGAAGCACTATAGCAACGGTTCACAAATAAAAACGCATTTGGACTTTCTTAATCATTTCAGAGACGTAGGAGGAGAAAGATAAGTAATTATTAATGGCCAAAACTATAAGGGACTATCTGCATTTATAGTCAGTGCTCATATTTCGAAAACCGGCATTTGTAAGTTATTAACTAGTAGAGAACTGTTAGAAAAGTATATTCAGACTTTCGAGAAATATTGAATTTACCTTATACCTTCCTAGACGCCCAGCAATTCGTTGCCACGACACATGTCCATGCATCTCATTCCACGCTATTGTCAAAAGGACGCATTTCATAAATTTTTGAATGGTGATGAGCAAATGAATAGGAGACAAAGGCACGAGATCCAACAAGAATAGCAGCTAGCAGCACTTTCAGCATACGACTTATCACACTAGGGAAAGATTGACGACTTTAGTAGGGCATAAAGGTCTCAGATGTGGCATCGAGGAGCGAAGCTAACAGCCACACCAGCCGCGACAAACAGCAGTTTTGCGTAGGGGCGTGACACGGCGACGATTACCACGGAAAAGGTGCCGAGATTGTGCAGTCAACATCTCCTTACTCAGGCAGATGGAATCGTATATTGGGGAAACCCGGTGGCAGTTTCATATAACATCCTTAACTGTTTCCTAATTCTTGATAGCAGAGATCCGAATTGGCCACTGCTCAGAGGAGTGGTCTACGGTAGTGCTTGTAACAACCAAAAGAACTGTAACCCGACGTAGATGTGCTCTGTGGCTCCTTCAAGCTCTACGGATTTAAAAAGCGCTTTTCGTGCTTGAAAATTTTATGTAAAAGCATCTTGCTATCATTCACACAACAAGTGAGTATACACATACACAAATACATACATACATACATACATACATACATACATACATACATACATACATACATACATACATACATACATACATACATACATACGTACATACATACATGCATACATACATAATACTTAGATTTGTTCGACATCACACACAACATGCATATGCATACCGTGGTTACCAACTAGTTTAAAAAATATGTGAAAGGCGTGTACTTTTCCAAACAGTAACATTCAGCGTATTGATAAGCCTAGCAAGTTCATGCTTAGGAAAGCTTAAACGAAGACAAGTAGTGTAAGGCTCCATAGTGCTTTGCCTCATGTTTAGCTAAGCGCTTCAGTAAGAAAGTTCAACCTGTTAAGACAATTTAAAATAGGAATGTATCTTCCTAAATACGTTGTTCTCAATCCTCAAATCCGTTCATGCTTATATTATGTACCAGTAGTTTTGCCTAAAGACTAAACAAAATACGCTATATTTGCTTTCGTCTGAGTACCAGTGATTCCAGCGAATGTTTATCTTCATGTTAAATTCTACATAGATTCTAACTGCTAGTGACCAAAATCAACAGAAAAATATGCGTTCCAATGAAAACATGTCCTAATTTTTTTGACCAAGAGTTCAGGGTGCTTAAATCTGTTCTTAGATTTGGCAAAATATTTGACGAGAAACTTATGCCTTAACCTCCCAATCTCCGTCGACCTCTACTTATTCGCTCAAATTCACCGAATTTCAAAGAAGTGTCGATTTTATGCTAAACAGAAGATCTTTTTGAGAATGCTATGGAATGGCGCATGAAATTTCCAGTTCTTTGTCAAGGTAATAAATTAGAATAGAAAGCCGAAAAATCATACGGTAATATAGAAGAACTGAGCTAAGGCTATCTGTTGCAGCGCCCGATTTTCCTAGGGCATTTCACAACTGC
Source organism: Angiostrongylus costaricensis (assembly GCA_900624975.1). Classification (NCBI taxonomy): domain Eukaryota; kingdom Metazoa; phylum Nematoda; class Chromadorea; order Rhabditida; family Metastrongylidae; genus Angiostrongylus; species Angiostrongylus costaricensis. The sequence continues at coordinate 74,995 of UYYA01003988.1, read as the reverse complement.
GTTTGAGAATACTTCCAGCAATCCTTTTTTCCCGAAAGTTACGAAAGGAGCGCTTCTAGTGTGTGCGACATGGGATGCCTTCCTCGTGAAGCATGGCCAAATGTATGCAAATTTCTGGCAGCTTCCGTTATATTTAAGGCGCATTTCACACAGTAATAGTAATTTCTCGTCAGGGCAGCAGTCCTCCGTAATCTCTGATTCATCGGTAGTTATCTTTCTCTCAGAATATATTGAAGATAACGTTTCAAGTTAATACATAGCCACCTGAATATTGTCCCACAGTATTTTCGAGCTTCTTATTTTGTAAGTGTGCTTTTTGACAACTTGGTGAGAAAACAAAAGAAATGTTGCCATTAGATGGGTACGGATGAATACACAGTGACCATTTTCTTTCTCTTTCAGCAAAATTTTTATAATGAGGATTGTGATTTCGCTATGGACTGAAATCCCTGGGGAAGAAATGTGCGTTTGAGGCCAAGCACTAGGCAAGTCGTTCGAGCCGCACACTTACCTGGGTGGCTGAAAATACTTCTAATACTTCGACAGTTGCGTAATTCACCACTGTTTATTGAAATAATCCAGCTAACTATATATGGATAAATAGTTTTCAAGCATAAGTAGTAAGTCACTGACTTAAAGGTAATATATCTTTTGTTCAAGTTTCTTGACCAGTAATGATGCTGAACTACCAAACATCATCAAAGAGTTCTAGAATTTGCTAAGCATAAAATCAAGTATAGTGATATGACTAAGGTATTAAAAAGGAGGTAATGTTCAGAAGAATAATGACAAAGCAATTACTAGCTATATGAAGACAAAAATGCTGCAAAGATTGCCATATCCTTCTGAGTCATTTAGACCGTTTAGTTATCGGGTTTGATCATCTTGCTCAAACCACTGGATATTCTACTACTTTATGTAGGATTTTCACTTGTTCATTGAGGTCCACTGGGAGGTCTTTTGTCATTGAGATGAAATTAATCGCCCGCACACTCAGACACACATATAAACAAGAACTTCGCCCTCTCCATTTGTCAACAATTCTTATCGAAAATCGTTAAGTCAGTTTCAACAAGAAACTGGGAGGAGTGTTTGTGTACGAAGTTCATTTGCATACGGCGTGCCATAATTGAAATAAAGCTTCTATCAAAGACATTTGACAGCTGTCTAGCAAAGCGTGAAATCGGGCAACCACGAATTGGAGCGTTGCTAAATAGGGGTCACATATTCGCAAGCATACACTGATCTTCGTGGTGTTTGAATCTAGAAGCAATACTGTGGAGTCCATGAAATTTTCAAAGCTAAAAAATTTTGTTAAACTAATAAAATAAGAGGAGTTGAAACAATTGAATTCGTAAGAAATAGTTGAAAAGATCTTATTGTCTAGCACAAATTCGTGAACTTAAAATTTTTTTAAGACTTTAAATATAGCAAACAAGTTGAAGGGAAAAACTGAAGAAAAATTCGCATGAACTTTACGTAGAGTTTTCCAAAAACTCCTGAAACATATTCAAATCAAGATTTTATTACTCAATTTTTATGGGGCATAGGGTGGAGTCAATTTCTACGAGTAGATCTCTATTCTCATTGTTCATTATTGTAAACATTTCTATTAATATAAATAAACAATCTCACCTTCGGAAATCGAAACATTTGCACGAAGCTCAGCTTTTTTCCTTGTGATTTACGAACATTTCTTGAAATGTAGATGATCATATTTGTTGGAGGGCTTCTGTTCTTTTGCGACCAAAGCAATAGAATCATTAAGTATAAAAAGGAAGGATTCGAACTTTGAGAAAGGCAAAAACTAGGGATTTCAGAGAAAATCAAAAAATTCGGACGTTAGTTGCTGTGTCTAGTTGTGTCGAAGCACAGAATTCAGTCTGTTATATCATTCCTAGAACGCATGTCGCACAGTGGTCGGAGGTGCCCTCCGACACACACATGGAATCGATCCCTGCGCCTGTGGCTTACCAAGCCTTCCATCACTCTGGTTTCGGCAAATCGGTGCCGGACTTGCCTGGGAGGATAGCAGCACTGGCTCGGTACATTGCTAGGCCACCGTGAGTTATTGTAAAGGCCTGATATGCATTCAGTCACCTCCAAACAATTCTCAATGTCGTCGAAAGCATGGCGCATCCCCCAGGGATCGAAAACCGAGAGCTTTATCCCTATATCTTTTTTTTATCTATTGTAATAAACCAGTATTCGTAGTAGTACGTAAAGAATTTTAGACGCAAGGCAGCAAAACTCCCCCTGTTTAACTTAAACTGACTGCCTGTGGTGGAGACCTCGGAATATCATAGCACAGCTTTCTAGGGATTGCAGTAAAATCCATGATGGACTAGTATTCAACTTGTCAACGAGAAGAGAAGACGAAAGGTCGTCAAATTTTGATTGAACCGAAGCACGAAGCGAGCCACTTCCGTCAGTGCCAAGTTCAAAACAACGAATCAAATGTAGAAGTGTTAACACACATGCAACATGTGAACACTTGCTCTTGAGCGCCTAAACAAGTTGTTAATGTTAGAAAAACAGATTTGTAACTGACAAAATACCATCCTTAATAGTGTTGGGTAGTCCTGCCTCGCATGAAATTGATAAGCAAGCAAAGTAGTCCAAAAATGACTAGCAGGAGGGATTAAGTTGATCATAAACGCGATTGCTTCCTCTAGACCAGCGAAGAGTTTCACTTTCTCATACTATAACGACGACGGTAGAACGAGAAGTGTCATTATTTAATTGTTACTTACTTTCTTGAAACAACTGGCTAAGCACACCCGTGAGACTTCCCAAAGCACTAATACAAATGAATCATATGCGTTAAAGAAGTGCATTAGGCAGAACATTGGAGCAGTTTTGACTCAGCGCCTTGTGGTGATGAAAAAACTTATATTTATTTAAACATGCCAAATATTTCCTCTTCTCATGTATTCTTAATTTCTGGCTCAATAACATAAATCTACAACGATTGGGCAGTGAGTGGATTAGTATAAAAAGATGCCTAGCAGAGAAACAGATGCTACTAATACTAATAGATTCCACAGGTGTAGCGATTAAAAGGGAGACAATTAGTAAATTTCCAATAAGATATGTGCTAATTTAAACTGCTAATTAAATGCACGACCAATTGGAACAAATTCCATAGGTCGAGTGACGTCACGTAAACATTTTATTAATCTTAAATATCGCTTTCAAAAGCCTTATTTAGTATTTTAGTTTGCAGAAATTGATGTTGAAGCGAAGTACTCTTCGGGACATCATCAATAAAGGCGAAAATTCCTGACATCTCTTAGTCTACAAATTAAATCATGGCTGTTGTGCACTTTCCTAGCCCATCGCGTATGTAAGTGCTGTTAAAGAAGAAGGTTCATTGCTGACCAATGGCTTTAAAACTACTTTGTCTCCTCAAATAAATCTGGTTTCTGCTTTCGTGACGACAACCGTTCTAAGTGGTATCTGTGTTCTAATGAAAAACTCCTTGAAGCATTTCTCCAAAGGGCCAACCGTCAATCCGTATTTTTAGTCAAGTAACTTTGATAAACGCCATATAATGGCGACTCTATAACAACTGCAAAAATCGAGGAGCTCACTACACAGATCGAGAAAAGGCTTTTAAAATGCAATAATTTTCGGGACGAATCAAAATCCGGTGAAATTGATGGCCGAGATTTTAGCTCGCAAATTCTTCGGCAATAGCTCTCGATGTTGTACTGTCCGGATCTGGGCATTGTTCTCGTTGTTTTTAATCTTCATTGAAAGTTAAAATACAATAAAGTGATGGTCAAGATTTGCAAAAGTTTCATAAATATCGACAATAATTAGGAAATTAGGCTTTTCTAGCAGTGCGGGATAAAGAAATCTTGTTAGCATTGGGTAATAGTGAAGGAGAAACTGTAATAAATTGGTAAATGAACGACTGCAACTGAATTAAACTTCGTAAAGTAAATAAACTTTTGACTTTGAAGAGCTACATAACTGTTCAATGATCCAACAAAAGTAGATTAATAGAGCAATTCGGAAATTCCAAAATCGGAGCTGACTAAGCTGAGAATTATCGCATGAAAATTATCAAAACCCAACAAAAATCTGCAAAAGAATTATCTCAGTGGATTTCGCTGATATTCTCTTGAGCTTTGATCGTTGACTACAAAAACGCGTCCAGATAAAGTGAAACAAAAAACAGACCAATCCCAAATAGCTCGACGTATGTATGCAACATAAGGATAGAGAACCACTAATTGAATCAACGTGGACGAACCTCGCTTTAGTTAAAAGCACTAGTGATTGCGAAAGAAATGTAGGCAAAACCTGCCTTCCATCCCAAAGAAATCCTCTATTGAGTTATTTTATGGGTCCAGAAGAATTTCATGGAAAACAATAAGGGATAGTCATTGATCCAGCTGAGGAAAAACGCGTTCAGCAGTATTTCTCATTCCACTGTTCACATAGATGATAATTTAGTCCTACGCGAACATATTGTTAAGTCAACTACGATGGATTCTACTCGCATGATGTCACTAATCGTAATGCAGGTTAATAGCACTTGGAATGCTTTTCTCACCCATGTGAGACTCTGTGGGGTTGGCCTCCTACAATAGGACTTATGAAGAGCAAAACAGCCCTAAGGAACGCAAAACCGGCAAGGCGTCAGCTGATGTGAAAAAATATTGCAATAACAACCCTCTGTGTGTTCATCAAGAAAGCAGTGAATTATTAAAACCTAGGTCTAGGTATTTATTAAATTATGCTTATAATGTTCTTACGGTTTGAATGTGCATACTTTCAATGAAACTCTAATGAAATAGGATTTTTTGAAATTATAAAAGATCGGGATTTTGCCTAGTGAAAGCACTGTCAGTCTGCTCGTGGTTCATCATGCGAAATTTGAAACTAGAACTAACATCACTTTCATTTAGTCGTTAGGTTCAAGCAAGTTGCTAACTTAAGTAGTGACGCAGGTCCAGTTTTGACCTCCGCTTCAACCACAATGAACTAATTTATAATTGAATTTTTGAGACAATTGCCTTCGATTTCGAGCGAGCAGGCGATTTACCGCTGGCACATATGCAAATGGAGGCGCGCCGTCGTCGCCATACATTCTGCTGACACACTAATGCCGCTTGATGAGGCAAGACCGCCTTGCTAGCCAACACCTCAGAACACTCACCATTAACGTTGAGTTTTAAAGAACTCAATGTTTAAATCAAAGAATGTTCTGTCGATTTTCTTCATTAACCAGCCGATTGGATCGGTTTGCATAAATCAATGAAAAATTGCACGGAATTGAAAACATAACTGCTGAAAGCGTTTAGTTATTGGTTTTTTCACCTTTCTTTTAAAGCAAACTAATTCATTAGTGCTTTCGTTTAAAAAAATAGGTGTTGATCAGTAGAAAGCACTAGGGTACCTGGCAGGAAAAAATGTGGATCTACTTGGTTGCGCCGTCGCTTACGACATATGATTATCAATGATTTAAGCTCGTTAACGCTCACTGACCATTTTTACCCACCAATAAATTGAAATTAGTGATCTATGTATATACACATATATTTATATATATATATATATATATCGAAGAGAACTGACATTCGATCCATTTTAGAACGTGCATTGGTACGTCATGTGATCGATTTCCAGGGAAAAAAAAAGTGAAATGCTCTAGAACATTTTCAATGTGGATAGGCTAATGGAGGAACTAAGAAAGATCCTGTAGTGAAATATCCGTAAATCTTTAAAGAAAAGAGTTTACAATGGCAAGGATGCCGAGATGTGAACAAAACTCGGAACCTCAGATGGACTTCGAAACCGTGATTACCCTTACTATGGTCTCACGTGCTATTGGACACAAAAACCCGTGCCCTTACTTCTCATTTCTCCTTGGAATGTTTCTACTTTTCCTGTGGTATCGGCAACCACCCGTAAACGGAAATGATCTAGAAGGCAAAAATCAGCATTGAACCCGGGGTGCAATGTAAGTGAGTCACCTGTAAGAGTGATTATGGGTTCGAAGCGCAGTTGAGGTTCCGAGTTTTGCTCATATCTCAGCATCCTTGCAGTTTTAATTCGCATCGTACTCTGCCATGGTAAAGAAATAAGCGGTTAGTAAAGGCCAAAATAAAATTTTCAATAGGTTGAGAAAGATAAAATTGAGGCTAAAACTATTTTAAACCAGGGAGTGCTTAGGCAGTGTAGAACGTTGTAACAAAAAAATGCAACCTGCTCACATATACAAGGTATTGGACGCCCACGATGCGGCCAATTTTTTCAAAAGGTAATACGGATTCTTCAAGCAGTGAATTTCCTACCGTTCAGAATAATTGTGGAACTGTTTACTAGATGGAAAAGATTCGTTGTAAAATCGACGAGATGACGTCAAGTTTCTAAGTTACACACAAGCTACCTATGACTTGAAGCCTCAAAGATTGAAACGTTAAAAAAATGATCCCTGTGGAAACTTCAAAAATATGAAAATTTCAACACGTAGAAACGACTAGTGCACACCTGATGACAAATCCTTCATTGGGACTACCAGTGAGATCTAACAAGTCTACATTCCCCAGATCTAATGAATGAACAACTGAGTCGGATTGGTTTCAAAACTTTATCAAAAATCAGAAAGAAAAAGTCTGAAATCGCATTTTTTCACAAGGTAACTTGTCAAATTTTGTTGCTGTGTAACCATGAAAGCTGTGTCTTTAAAATTAACACACTTCGGAAAGAAAGAACAAAACTGGTTAGGTATTAAGAGCTTTAAGAACTAAACAGCAAACCAACGGACGCATAAAGTTTGGATTTTTCGCCAAACCCCGTTCAAATTTTTGTGCTTTAAAGAGAATAAAGACATCGTCCTCATCTATTGGTGGAAGTGATTTTGATGGATATTTGATGGATACTTCTTGCACGTTTGATTGAATGATTCTAGACAATTTTCGCTCTACCACGGCCCCAGTAAAGTAGTCAGCGAGCATCAGAGATACCCAAAGTACGCAGGTGTTTCGTTCTTTGTCAAAGTAAACTATTATGAAAGACAAATGTTCAGCTAATAAAAAAAAATAGCAGGGAAAGCACTTTTGAAAGTTATGAAAAGACGTATTCAACTAGTATGAATGATAAAACAAGAGTTAAGGAGTCTTAAAAACAAACTTTGACGTTGGGGAATGATCGTTACTGGTAGTTATCCTACAACGCCTGTAACACACTATGTTGGCTTTCACCGCCGATAATTCCCCGCTAAGAAAGGTAATTCGGGAGTTGGGAACCTGTTTGTTATATAGACGAAACTTGGCTCCATCACTTTGATTACAAAATAACCCTTCTGAAACGATTTCTGGATTTTAACCGTGTTTAGAATTGGTATCCGTAGAAAATTTTAAAAGCGAAATTTATGCTTTTAAAGTTATCGAAGTAAGCAACCACAGTTTTCAGGCAAAATTTGTGTACTCTATTCCACTCTGTTGTCGGAACCCTTACTTTTCAAATGCTTTGGTGTTGAAGATGCAAACATCGGCGAAACAACGGAAAAAATGTGTTTCGTCCGCTCCAAAAGGTCAAATTTTTGTCCACAGTTCATCATAGGCAAAATTTTGTGGATTCTAATTTATAGGTGGATTGGATTTGTGGATTGGTTTTTGCTCCAGTTAATGTAGCTTACTACGAGCTGAAATATTACTGTTTATGGTTGAGTGATGCAATTATGTTCGGCCATGTGCAATTGCATGAAATCCACATGTTTATGACCTAATAGAGGAAACATTACTAAAAATACTCTCATGTGCCTTCGCCATCACAGACTGCGCTTCATAGAGGAATCGCCTACATTACATTTCCAATGTTTGGCTTATTACTTTCTGAGTTTTCTGAGAACTGTTCCTAATTTTGGACATAGACTTACCTGCTAACAAAGACTTGAAGGCATCACAAATAGCAAGTAAACAAATAGACTTTTAAGGACAAATGTAAAGAGAACTTGTAAAGGAATCCTTGCTGCTTGAAATCGCATCCTAATTTGAAGCCACTGCAAACGATTCGTTGAGGTTTTTTATATATGCCACATTATAATAGTTCCCAGGATCGACTTTCTATTAACCTCGGCATTGGAATATGAATGCGTCGTTTTCTTGTTCAGCAATCGCGAGGTTTCTAAACAGCATACATTTACTTCCATAGAAAAACACAATACAATACAACACTAGCTGACGTTTCGGCAGTATCGCCTTCCTCAGACCTCGGAAGGGTATACTGATATACAATCTACTAGGCCAAATGCTTCAATAACACTTACAAAAAGACGAAAAACTCTATGGCGTTTAGATGATCAACAGCTTCTTGAAAAACTCACCGCTTTTTTACATGACTTCCAATCAGGAAGATTAGAAGAGCTGATTACTATGGTTGATGACTCGATACTGAAGAAGGCGATACTGCCGAAGAGTCAGCTAGCGTTGTATTGTATTGTGTTTCTCTATGGAAGTAAATGTATGCTGTTTAAAAACCTCGCGATTGCTGAACAAGAAAACGACGCATTCATATGCCACCTTAGTTGGAATTATTTGCACGGCACATACCTTTTTCCATATCATTGCATCGCAAAGGGAAAAAAATGTCTATTTAGTCTTAATTGGTACTGAAATCGCGAGAGCTTGCCAAATCTCCCCCACACGAGGCCGCGCAACGTGTCGCATTCGCAGATAGAGAATTTCGGGCTAAACGCGGAGCAAAGGCTGATGTGGATTCAACTAGTGAGCTACACATCCCTTCAGTGCCGTATTAAATTTACTCTTTGCATATTTGAGACCGTATTCATGCACACGTTGTGTTTAGTGCATTCGAACTGCATTCAACTCATCAATACCAGGATCCACCACCGTCCTGGTATCAAACTAGTGGTGGCAAATCTACCTCTGATCCACAAGGCCGGCGACTACCTGTGGTGGTGACGATCTGGGGCAAGTTTTGGCCAAGCTGACCTCGGAACTGCAGGCCAACACAATGACTAGACCAGCAAAACCGAAAAATGTGGATTATGCTGGGTCCTCACAACCAGTGAGGACGGGCCGCCTAAGTATGCAAGTACGTATTCAACACGTCGGTTCAACAAGAAACCTACAATCAAGTAACTGAAAAGTTACAGGAATTGGTTCCAAGTCCTCGGAAAAATGGTGTACAAGTCTAGTTTTGCAGAATTGCTGAGTATTCACAGCCTCATTCGCAGAATTCGAAAGCTAAGCCTGACTATTCTTTCGCATATAGTGGCCTACAATGCTGTTCGTGTTCCTCGATTTAAAAGGGTCCAAATGGGCAGCACTGAGTCCTGAATTGTGGGCTCTCGATTCATCCCATAACTAACGAGATTACGAATGCTAGAGGTGACGCAAACGCTATTTCAAGCGCTTCGCATCATTGGATTGGAGATGATCAAGAGAATTGCCAAGTACCAAGACTTGAGATGAGGTTGCTCCGAAAGCGCCAATGGCGTCGTTTCAATTATTAAAAGGTCTTGGCAAGTGTTTTTCTCATTAGCATGTAAATGCACATTTAAACAAATATACAGAAATATCAACAACTTTTAAATAGGAATTCAAACTTCAACTCTATTGAACAATTCCGAGTAATTTTGCCAGCCAACTAATTTCAATGACTTTATGATCAGACGATTTCTTCAAATTACGGCCTGAAAAGAGGAGTGAAGTCCTTAAAACTTATAAGATAAGCTCACAAAGTAAGTAGAAAAACAAAAGTCCTATTTAGAACATGAAAAGATTTATAGCTTTACATCCAACAACTATGAATTAATAGGTGTTCTAGAGCTCTTTGTTACTTAGCAAATTGTCAACAATACTACACAAACCAAATCGGAAATCTGACACATTGGATTGTTTAGCAGTTGATGAATTCGAAACAAGAACCGACAAATGTGATCCCTTCAAAACTTAACCCATTTTATCGTACGTGAATCTGAGGAAAACCTGGGAATACTACTTTGAACAAAAGGCTACTCAGTAGAAAAAATAAGGAAATGCAGGTATGATTAATCATTTACTCAATTGACTGCATAAACGGCCAAGTTTTGGGTAATTCCCCAAAATCTGCAAAAAAGTGGTTAATTTTAGTCCGAATTTATAGGAATGGTTTTACTTTTTTGGAATCCATTCTATGAGAAGTTTCTTATCTAAAATTCCTCATTTTCACGAAAACTATGGCGAATACCTGTGATTTCTTTTCTTTTTGGTGTCTCATCAACTTTACATCTAGTGGGCTATTCGGACAAATTGATCTGAATTCACATTCGAAAGATAAGGAGTAGTGAACTGACAAAGTCACGAAGTGTTCAAACGATTTCGTTGTGGTTTATCTTAACAGGCAACATTGATTTTGTTGATCGACTACCAATAAGTTATCGGTTGTGTTGTAAGTCGCGCAGTGAAAAAAATAAAAGAAAGAAATAGGTCCGGTGTAGGCGGTACATATGTCTTTCTACGAGGTAAAAATTTTCTTGGATGTTATCATTAATGCTGCTGTCGTTGTCTCGGTCCCATTATTCTGCTGGTTGTTTTCACAACTATGTTCCAGTAGTACAAACAACACATAACGCACTGTCCACATTGATTGTATTACGTATTGATTTCAATGCCACAGCGTGTGAAAATATTTTCTACTTTGATTTTTGAGCCTACATATCTCAGTTTACAGTAATGAAGTTTATTCTCAAAGTAAAGGCTATTACAATTTGCAGATCACTCGCCAACAAGGTACTATTTTCGTCATTCAACAAAAAAGAAATCCTCATTTCGTGATCTTCAGGAATAGTGTCTCCTCGTTGTTTTTTTTTGCGTTAAGGCTCGTATTTCCGGGACGAATGGAATTTAACAAGCGAGATTGCGTGCAGCAAAACAAGATGATGTTCGCTGATGCATCGTTGGTGCTTACGTCAGCCACGATAATGTTCAACAGTTTTAGAACATGTTTCCTTCTTATTTTTTTAACTTTAAGCCAAAGCAAATTTAAAACGAGGCAATAATTTTATTTATAAACAGAACACATACATTCGTGTACTGACTTAGTCAAATCGTCTTACAAAGGTTTATGAAGTTCTAACTTCCTCGACTACTCTAAGCAACGAAAATTTTTCGTGGTATCGAAAAATCAGCATAGTCAACTATGGACAATGATGCAAGCAGCCACTTTACAAGTAATTTCGCTATAGTATGGAAAATATGACTTCATAGCTTGAGACTTCAAGGGAGAAATGGGATATGAAAATGGTGATGGGGATGTAGGACGACTAAAGTTCGAAAGTGAACCGAATAAACTGATAAATTCTGAGTGGACGTTGTGGAAAAGATAGATATCTTCGAGAAAAAATGAAGCGCCACCTATAGCATATTTTAAAATTCGCAGTTTCAAGTACTAAAGCGCTTAAAAATTTTTGAAGGTCCGAAGTGATGAACATTTCACAACACAACTGCTAGTGCACGTCTTTAACAGAGTATATTCTTAATCAAATTTCTCGATTTCATTTCAGCTGATACACAATAGTTGCCATGCTTTGAGAATGACCCGAATTTGCTTCAAAGAGAAACAACTGGTCTCATCCATACTTGGCAATGGAGAGAGACGAGTTTTCATAAAAAAGCGACTTTATCACCCCACTACAATTTCAAACACGAAACAAAAATTTACAGCTTATATAGAACGATTTACTCGTTTCATATAAATGAAACAACGTAGAATACTTGTAATTCACTGGACCATCTTTTAAAGACCTTCCAATCTAAGAGACCTGAATAAAATATACTCCATTCTATCGCTTTACATGAGGAGCAGCATTCGATATACACCAAGCTAGGAGTCATAATGAAAACCCACAGTTGTCATTATCACAGACAAAAGCAGTACGAAAAATCGAATGCAAGATTCATCTGACCGAAAATCAAGGTATACGTGGGCGTAATTCAACCGTTTATCTCCCGTAGATTCTGTTGCCTGTCAGATAACATGCTCTAGACAACTTCAGTAAATAACCCACATTTATGGCAATTTATGTGAAAAAGGCTAAGCGTTCTCATAAGAGAACGTGGCATTCTCATAGCTAGTTTTAAATAATTTTTCAAAACATGAATAGCTTGATTATTCCACCATTTTATTTAAAAAATGCAGGTACTTTTCGAACTTTTGAAATAATAAATATATGATATGAAACAAAAATAAACAAAACTTTATAAATCATCCGTGAAAGCACCTTTTATTTTAGTGTTGCACACAATTCGAATATCCTAAGCTTGATGAACAATTAGCTGTCTCTGGTGTGTAGAAACAGGGAAGACGGTGAGTTAGAAAAATGTCAGACAAGGAAAAAGATGTTGTTTGCTTGTTTCCACTTGAAATTCCTCGTTTTCTCACGTAACATGGTTATGAACGCAAGGGAAAGCTGGATGAGTCTTAATACAGATCGTTTATTAAGCGTATTGAAGTTATTCGTAGACTCATAGAGCGATAGGGGTAGGCAGGGATCGACATTGGAAACGAAACTGGTAATAAGGCATAATAAGAAAGCAATAAACCCAAAAACAAGCGAAATCGTGTAAATTTGTGTTGATGTTTTCATGTGGATGTAAAGCACCCAGCTTGTGCATTCTCGATGAAAGGTGTTCAGAATACAACAAAAAAATGATGGAGATCGATAGGGCAAATGTTACTCAGCAATTTTGTATTGCCAGTGTATACAAGAAGGCTTGTAAAAATACTCACACTAAATACTGTGAAGCCGATGAAATTTGACGGCAGCTGTTCACGAAATACAAGGCGTCTTGGATTCGGTACTGGTACGGTGGCTTTTTTGAGTTTTGGCCCACCGTTGGTAAGCGGTGTAGTCTCTCTTACAGGTTCAAGTGAAGAACTAACAAGCAAATTGTTGTTTTGATGGTAATTGTTATTAGTTAGTAAAGCGAGTGAATGCGTAGACGGTAGTGGTGACCTCCGAACAGGGGGAAACTGCACTGAGATGCTCGATGATAGGGACATGAGATCGGGACCATTAGGGCCCACACGACACCTACTCGGCGGCCCGCAACATTAAGTCGTCGTTACAAAAACAATGAACGCAGAGTCGTACAGACGGCTTAGGCACAGACTGGCTGAATGGTATCTTAGCAATAAAGTAATGCTGGCACAAAGTACTCAGAAGAGTTGGTGACTTTGAATCAGATTGTTCGATAATGCTGTCGATGTTGGAGACAAACTCATAGGCTTCTTTCGATGTAAGAATATGTCCCCCAACGCACAGTTTAGCGTTGGAAACGGCTTTTAGCAAGTGCAAATAGTAGAGCTAGTAAAAGCAAGACTGGCGGCGCATGGGGGCGGTGCCCGGCTGCCACGCTATTCGAACGCGCAGCGCCCAAGGGACGGCATAAATCAGTCCTCGGGCAAATGCAGGGCACACGAAGGAACGGGACAAGAACAGTGATCACAGAAAGACCAATTTTTAACCAAAACTCGAGAGCGAAAATCAGCGCCTGTAGCGATAGTTTTACCCTTTTCGGTTTTAAATAGAAGCAAGTGTCAACACAGCAAATGCGGAGGCGTGAAGTAACATTATGAACATTTGTTCCAGTGCTTCCTAGTTAAGATTTAGTTAAACTACTTAGCACTCTAAGTAGGAGATTTTTATGTTCACTTATCCTTGTCTTTTACGTTCATTATTGAGTTGTTTTTTTGAGCATTACTGACCTGTGTTTCATATAAATGTCATTTGCAGATAAATGATTGTCGCGGTTCTTGCCACATCTAATTTCTTCCTCTCCTTGTATCTCTCAGTGCTTTTTTTGCGTTATGGTGTCTCTGTGAAAAAAGTTGCTACCTTTCTAAGTTTTTCATGATCTGATTACGATGTTATGTGCATGTGTTCGTTAACTCAATCACCACGACATTTTCAGCCGTTAAAATCGCGGCGCGTACGAACAGGTGTGAATTGCTAATGTATTTTTCGTCGATGAATGTAGAATAGAAGACGACAACGGCCGGTAACCATAAACCGCGGCCATCCAGTTTTTGAATGCACAAGGTTAGTGGCCACTCGATACCCTGTTAGCATTTTAGTTTCTTTTTTCACAAATAAAACAACAAGTAGTTAACTAAACCAGGGTAGATTCGACGTTCATTTTTCCATGAAGACTAAGAGAGGGGTTCGCTTACTGTTCTGATGCCATTCGAGCACGGTTGGCTTTGCTTGTTTCGCCCATAGCATAACATAATTGCCTTCAATTTATCGACATTATTATATTACTATCTAGTCTGAAGGAAAACCGCGAGCAGACATGTCTGCTTCTGGTTATTAATAGCAATGTTATGTGTTTGGGATAATTCACATAGTCTGAAATTTGACAAACAACGACATAAAGGAAAGTACAAAATCTGACGAACAATATAGAAGCAATTTTCCTAACCGAATTCTCGAAGTCTTGTAGTTCAATTTTTGTGAGACTAAACTCAAAACTGGCAAAAATATTTAGAAAAGCCTCTCGTTATGAACAGGTGACCTAGTAGAACAATCCAATACACCTTGTACTTTTGAGGTCCATCTTGAGATGAATTTCAGGTTAGCTGAGTTCTCAATTCTCTTCACATTGGGGACTTTGGTGACCGGCCCAGTAAACTCAGTGATTGCCTACTAGATGTTTCCTACAGCATTACAAAGCCAGCGCTGTAGAACTAGGTAATTCAGAAAATTAAGTTTTAAAAGCTTTTAATTTTGCTCCTCTCATTTGAAGGAAGAAAGCAAGACATTAATGCTATATTAACTTAGATGAAATGTCTAGCTAACCCGCATATTAGTTTAGCAAACTTAGCAGATACTGAAGCGAACGTGAAGTACCTTTTGCTCGGAAGCGAGTTATTTACAAGAGCGTTGGCAACTATTCCCAACGGACTGATAACCATAGCAAATTGTGAATGAAGCGAGATAAACTGCTGTTCCAGTTCTCCCATTATGTTACAGTAATCCGAAATGATGTTCTACTTCTATCGTCTTTAATAACAAACGAAATTAAACATAATCTGGGGGTTCCGGCATTACACGCTGTAATTCAACCTCACAAACTATGTCGAGATTCCCAACAGTGAGAGGTGTGTCACTGAGAGCAAAGTGCATTGACCACTTCCTCCATTCGATATTCTCGACGGTGATTTATGAGATGAAGTGAACCAATTCGGAGATACACGACAGCAAAGCAACACACACTCTCTGGAAATCGGCTTCTTCACACTTCAACAATTTTGAATAACGTTATACTCGTGGGCTTGTTTACCATACTTAGTGAATCCACTTAGCGACAGACATAATGTTCTATGAAATGAGTCGAGAACTCACTTACTAAGCGATTGATCCATGTATTGATCCAACTATTGCCAGAATAGTTACTATTCATTCATCATATTGTACATCTGTGGCAACCATATTCGTGGCCTATAGCATCGCTTCGCGATCTTGCAGCATGTAAACGTTTTCACTTCGTTGAGAGAAACTTTGGTTGTCGTAAACATCCTTTGTGAACCACACTCTTTTTGTACAATCGGAACCTTTTGTGTGTTGCATCTGTTCCAAACCATCACCGGTACGGTAACACAAAGGGGCTTGAAGCGGTCCGGCAAACCGTCCTCAGTCATCTGATCACAGGGGAGCTAGAGACGCAAGCTGATGGGTGTTTTCGCTAAAGGTTCTGGACCTGTGCCAAAGCACCGCCTCCTCCAAAAAATATTTAAAGAGCTCTGTGCGTCAATACCGTATTCACCCTCCTGTTCAGCCTTGCAGTCGATCCAAGGTGTTCTCTCTTGTTGTATGTGGTAACTGTTGTATATTAACATTGCTGCAATGTAGCTCTGTACCTATAGCAAAGATACTAACCCGCATTACCCTCATTTATTGATCATGATATAATATTGCAGTTTGTATTGTACCAATGTTTATATTTCGTTATTTTTGAATTATTATTGTTATAAACGGTTTAATTACTCAAGTTTGAGATATTGCTCTGCGACAAGTACGAAATGTCCCGTGCGGCAACTTCTACGAAGTCGAAAATCCTACTCAAAGTTAGTGATCATAAGGTGCCCAGGACTGATTTGAAGGCCTAATTTCCACTAACAGCTGCTAAACCATGGCTGTTTTTGCTCCAGTCTCAAAAGAGTGAAACTGATGACAAAAACTTCAGTCACTTAGGTGGCGAAAAACTTAATGAAATATTCATCACCATTCGATTGCACACATGATTAATCCTACTAGAACCGATTTTGCCATGAATTTGCCATGAATGCCATGATCACTACAAATTCTGGTAGCATAATAACGAAAAAAACCGATAGAGACGTGATCGCTGCAACCGACTTTTTCTTAACCACATCAACTACATTTTCGATAGCAAGCATGTGAAAAACCTACTGAGATGCTCAGAAGGGATGCGTAGAGGTAGAAAATATTGAAAATCAAAAATCCACTTGACGCGGTTGACCTCCATTTTAGATGGAATTTGTGAGCGTTGATAATCCGCATCCTCTGCGGCAAAATTTTGACATAAGCTGAAGGCACAAAGCTATGGTAAGAGTCTTTTTCTAAAAAAATTAGTTCAAATTGTATAAATGGGTAGTTTTCGCATGTGATGATGGGGATAGTACAGCAAGAATTAGCAAACCGGTAATTATTGCCTCCTAGAAGGATTTCCTTCATAGGCCACCAGTAACGTCACCGTTCCCAAAATCTCATGGATTTACTGAGCACTCGTAAATGTTCTCGCACGACTAGCACGAGATTTGAGAGAAAGCGGCGACTAACTAGCATCAAATATTTTCTTGACTAGAGAACGCCACAGATCGTCAGGAAAAAGCTCAAGTGCGGATCAAATCCATGAATGACCGTCGTTACGAAACAATGAATCGCGGGTAAAAAATATATATACATAAATATATATATTTGCATATATTGTGAAATCGGCCGTCATTTAACCTCGCAATATGATTAGTCATTAGCTGTATTATATTCACGACTTAGACGAGGTCGTAAACATATATTCGTGAGATATAATTACCCTCCAATGGACAAAATTCCTTATGACAACCGCAAAGAATTTCGCCCCAGGAGTGAATGCCTGTGACCATTCGACTCGGCTCACTGCAGCTTTGAAAAAGGCGAAAAGGCCGGAACGTTAGCCGAATAAACTTCACAACAACCTCGTGCTAGCTTATAAACACAATAGAATTTGTACTACGGATACATACAAAGGCCGATCGAACAATGGTATCTATGTCGATCATTATGAGCACGGAGCTGATTCGATCCTGGTGCGGAGTCACCAAGCTTCTCGTCTCTATGGAGTCGAGAAATTGGTGCAGGATTTGTCTGGGAAAAGATCACTCGCTGAAAAACATGTGGGAATACACTGGCTCAGCTATCTATTTAATGACATTTTTGATGAAAGTAAAATCCTCAAACAGCAGATGAAGCCACACGTAAAAAGTTGGAAGACCTTCGTGGATGATGGATGCGAGGAAACGAATCGAAGGATAGAAGTGATTGGATCCCCATAGTACATGTGAAAGACAGGTCGTGTAATATATATATATATATATATATATATATATAAAGTATTTGTATGGATCTAGATATACTTTCTAGAAAGTGTTCAACCTTGAGCTATTCCATANGTATTCCTATGGAATAGCTCAAGGTTGAACACTTTCTAGAAAGTATATCTAGATCCATACAAATACTTTATATATATATATATATATATATATATATATATATATAAAGTATTTGTATGGATCTAGATATACTTTCTAGAAAGTGTTCAACCTTGAGCTATTCCATAGGAATACGCAATGTATTAGATTTCATAAAGCGTCGTAAACGTGTAGTATCAAATCAGCGTTTTTATTCTCCCAGACAAGTCTAGCACTAATTTGCATGCAAAGAAATTGCAAGGGTCATGAGTAGTTCGAAGCATACATAAATATATATATATATATTTATATATATCCTTCATTGTTTGCTGCTTCATAGTGACTATTGTTTTAACGAACAAACCAGTATCACACCAGCGTCTAGAGCCCGGTAAGCTTCACGACGCTTAGTCACTGGAAAAAAGCAAAAACAAAGTTGGTCACAATGGAGGTACGATATTGTGAGCCTCTCTTGAGTTTCAAGTTTAAAATCGGCTAGAGTACTTTTACGTTTTTCAGACCATAGATCAATTACAGGTTTTGTTACTAATCATGAAACACAAAAGAACATACCCGTGTGGTGGGGTGGTGAACGCGCTACTCCCCGGAAACGACAATAGCGCGTTCGTTCCCACCGCATACACCTGCGATCCGGAGTTTTGCAAATATCTCAACATCATTGAAGTTATATTTCACAAAAGGACATACTCCTTATCCTTTAGACTCCGCCATTAATACTAGTTAGTAACAAACGCGCGATTCTTACTGTATGGTAGCCGTGTAGGAATGAGGTACAAAAAAACTTACATCAGTTGTACGACTTGTAATTCCATTAATCGCTAAACAACTGAAACGAGCGCCAGAGAAACCTCCATTTGATCCTATCGGGCTCTTGAACTTTTCAGCAGGCTTAGCTCTCCCAAGAAATGCGACGAGCACTGTATTTTTTGGCGTAATGTGTTTTCCTACTGTTTTGGCAAGAGGTGAGCATATGCAGCTCGAGAGGTACCGAGAATAAATTAATCTTTAGTTGCAATCCTAGATGGGAATCCAAAACTCTTTGTCATTTTGGATAATCATTTTGATGGCATGAACTTTCATTTGCAGATGGTACACAAACACTCAACAACACTCATACACAAGGCAAGGTTAGGTAGAGAATGGAAAAAATATTAGGAACAAACGTTTAAGAGAAATGAAACACCTTAAGGTGAAATTAATAAGGTACTAGCGTTGATTTTATAACTATCTTTTCATTTAAATTTGAAGGACAAAGAAGTATTAATGTGTTGCAGTTTAGAAAACTCAGTCCCAGTCCTTTCCCCATATACAAATATTTAAATAATCGAAATTAATCAGGTCTTAAGTTAAAACGCTAATTATGGAACTCTAAAAATTGTTGAAATATCTTAGCCAAAAAATACGGAAAAATAATGTGAAACTACTTCTTGCTCTCAACCTTTTTATTTACAGCCTATTCTTTTTAACGGCAGGGTATGTTGCGAAATAGAACTTCTATAATGCTGAGATGTTTGCAAAACTCCGGACCGCAGTTGTCTGCGGTGGGGAACGAACGCGTTATTGTCCTTTGTGAGGAGTAAAGCGTTCACCACCACACCATGCGGGGCTCTCGTTTCGCCTTTCTCTTAGCTAGTTCTGTCAAATATCTCAGCATTATAGAAAAGCTGAAATAATTTTTCGATGATGGAACAACTTTCCATACCTATAAATCGGTGATGTGGGTAATACTTCGTAAAATTTTCTGGAAAATTTCTGTTCATGGAACATAAATGGCAGTGAATTTACCAGACAAGGGTTTTTATTAAACTAATGTCATATTTACCAAATTCCATGATTAGTAAGGTTTTTCGTGGCTCAGCTGATGATTGACATGCGAAGCAGTGACTATGTTGAATACGCGAACGCCATCTTATTGCACCATTCCACGTCACCCACAATCATCTATGTGATGTTTGATTTTTATTTCAAGAAAATAAAGTAGATTGATGCTTTCGTAAAGTATATGGTAGCTGGAGTAGATCAACAAACAGACCGCAACAGAAGTCATGGAATGAACTCACCAGAAGTGAAAATAACCGCTTCTCCTTCGGTTGTCCTGAAAGTAAATTGTATCGACACTTAAACAGAGATGTTCGTCAGATGAAGTTTGATAGAAGAAAAACTGAATAAGTACGACGAAAACGGCACTGATCACGAGATGTTAAGACGACTCCAAGTATTCTATCGGTAACCCGCTTAAAGACGTCATTATTCACTCCTGAAGGAGAATTAACCACAGCAAGCAATGTAGCGAAAAATCCTAGCATATGTGCTTGACTCTATTTCAGAGAGTAAAGTGTTGTTATTCTATTTGGAAATTTTCTCCGTCTCAATTCGCTCGCCGACAGTGGATTTGAATGGCGTAGGTAGTAGTGTGCGAGGAAATTTTTGAAAATGCTCACGTATTAGTACAAAAACTTCGGAAACTTGCAGAAAAAAAAGGTAACATTTGGATTCGATTCAATAAGGAGTACATTAGAAGGAACGAAGTTTTAGAGCGACTAAAGAACAAAAAAAAGTATGGGCAAGAATTCCTCAGAATTTCACGCGAAGGCGAATCAAACGTGCCGGCAGAAGAAATCAGATGACGATAACTTAACGAAGACGATTTTGATGTATGACAAAATTTGGATCACTTAAATAGACAGGCAAAGTTTTCTAGAATAATAGCCAACACATTAACGTCGATGTGAGCGAATTATCGTTGGAAATTAGTGCTGGATGTTAGAAGCAGATAAGGCAAAAGATGGAGGTGTGCTGTGTGGTTGTCTGATTAAGCATAGCTCTACCCTATTCTCTTCGAGAAGATAAATGCAATTAGAATTGTGCATATATGCCAATGGATGAGAAGAGCAAAATCTGCTGCCCGGCTGTTTTCTTTGTACGACGTCTAATCGTCAGCTAAAATCGCCTTCAAGCCGTTTTGCCATTTGTCTTGCTTGTCAATTTGTCATCTTCGTGTGGGCGCTGCTTCTACGAACGCCTCTAACGTGGTCGCGTTCCTTGAACCCCACGATTTTTTTCTTTCTCACTATTAAAAAAAATCCGCTACATGAAAGCTTCAGAACAGTAGTCAACGCATGGACCGACGACATAACTCCTACAAATAGCTTAACAAAAGAGTTACAGCGTCTTGTTTCGAAATGTTAAACTTCCGTCTAAGTAAAAGAACTAGTTCCTTTGAGAGGAGGCACAATGAACTAGAACCTGAAGAAATCAATTTTGTGCACTAATGGCATAGAATTATGGCGTTCCGAAAACTTTTGTGCTTGAATGTTTGAAATTGACGTTCGCCAAACAGCAGACAAATTCTATTCTGTTTAATTTGTTACCGTTTTTTTAAAATAGCACGAACCAAAAAACTGGGTAGTGCGCTGTGCTGTTCCAATAAGTTATCTACTTTCCCGTACATAAACGCTTCAGCATCTGTCAAATCAATGTCTTTTAGATCCAAGCATTCGAGGGTTTTGAAAAACCCTTCTTCAGAGTGAAACTTATTCCAATGCGATACGAATTAACAAGAAACACTAGTAAATCGAAGTTTGACAAAATCATTTGCGCAGGTGAAAGCTTTAAGAATGACTGGTGGTAACGGGATCTGAGCTTTGTAAGCAAGTGACAATAACATTTTGTCTGCTTTACTGAGAGAAGTGGAAAGCGCCAGATGCTTCGAAGGCCGCGACACTCAATGACGAATTTTAGTCAGAATGCCGTAACATATCAAGAGACGGAAGGAAATTCAATACGAAACGCCACAAACTTATTCGCTGAAGGAGTTCAAACAGACGTGTTCGCTTTTTAAGGAGGCTTCACCACACTCACAATTCAATTCACAATTCAACATTCACAATTCATGAGTGCTGATTCTTTTATTTTACATTGTGTTCGAAAATGGATTAAAGATAATGATGAGAGTCAAAATCAACTTTTTTGCCTTCGAACATTTGTTACTCGTTTCAAGTAGAGAGATTGCAGGGCATAAAATCCGACGTGAGGTTAATACTGCTAAGAGTCGAAATCACTCGAGAAACAAGCATAACAAAGCTCTACTGCATTCATTCCTTTATTCAAGGCAGAAGCCGTAGACTACCATGTGTTTGGGGGACGATTAAAAAAATCAAGAACAAGATCTGTCTTCAATATTACAGAAAAAACCTGGGGTATGTTGCAAAACAGGTCAAAAACGAAGAAAAACGATAACTAAGACGAAGTACTCCATTTGGCACGCATAGGATACAAAAGCATAGCGGAAACGATTTTGAAGTAAAAGTCAATACCCTTGCACAGGAGTCCAAAACACCAGCGCGAAAACTTCTTGAGGCTTTTTGGATAAATGCCAAAAAGCCTACAATGAATAGCAGGGACGAATGCCCTGAGGTCATTCGCGACCTGATCCCGTACGTTCGCATCGATTTTTGATGTGGGATGGTGCAGTCGTCAACCACATGCGACTATAATCAGCTGTTCTAAACTTCCTCATTGGAAGT
Source organism: Angiostrongylus costaricensis (assembly GCA_900624975.1). Lineage (NCBI taxonomy): Eukaryota > Metazoa > Nematoda > Chromadorea > Rhabditida > Metastrongylidae > Angiostrongylus > Angiostrongylus costaricensis. The sequence continues at coordinate 52,736 of UYYA01003988.1, read as the reverse complement.
CAAAAGCGGCTCTGAAGTAGGCGATACTGCTGAAACGTCAGCTAGTGTTGTGTTGTATCGTATTGTCTTCGTATTTTTGTTGAGCAAACGCGAGGTGTTACTATTCTTTGTTCACGATTAAGCTGACGTTTCGGCGGATTTCGCCTTCTTCAGAGCCGCTTTCTATGAGGTTTCCACTAAGTATGTCACGTAGAGACCAACCGCACAGAAATCACGTGGAAGTATAATGTGCACATTATACTATTATACTATAATGCACATTATACTTCCACGTGATTTCTGTGCGGTTGGTCTCTACGTGACATACTTAGTGGAAACCTCATAGAAAGCGGCTCTGAAGAAGGCGAAATCCGCCGAAACGTCAGCTTAATCGTGAACAAAGAATAGTAACACCTCGCGTTTGCTCAACAAAAACACGAAAAAAATCACTTGATCAATGCCGAGGTTAATAGAAAGTCGGTCGTGGCAGTATTGTATTGTGTTTTTCTATGGAAGTAAATGTATGCTGTTTAAAAATCTCGCGATTGCTGAACAAGAAAACGACTCATTCATATTCCAATGCCGAGGTTAATAGAAAGTCGATCCTGGGAGCAAAACAGTTCTTCCAAACTGAAACTGCCACAGCAGTAGTATGAAAGTGATCGGACTGGGCGACGAGATTTCTTCAACCACAACCAATTTTAGTGTGCAAGCCAGTTTTGAAAAAATATGCTAACTAGTTAAAATTTAGCGCTAGGGGTAGAATAACGAGACAGTGTGGTTTGAACTAATCATAATCTTCTTTCTAAAATAAGATATCATAGGAGGGTCTTCGTAATTCAGGTAGTGAACAACACTATCAAATTAAAGCGCTAAAGAATCTTTAACACAAAGAAGAACAAAACTTTGAAGATGCAGCAAAATTTTAAAAAACACGAGCTGCTTAATATGAAGGGGAAATTATGCACTAAATCTTCAGAAACTTTTGTTCGCTGCACTAGTAGTGACGAGTAGACATGTCGAACGTCTAGCGAATAGGCTGATATTACTACATTTATGGGTTGCAGTCAAGTTTCCTAATTAAATTTGTGTATCAATGCTCACGTTACATCATTAGCTACATAAAAAGATCTCTTGAATATTGTATGGAACATGTTTGGAAGAGAAGTATACAGTAAGAATAGGGCAAAAACTGAACGAAAAGGAAATAAACAGCCGCCGTCACGGCCAAGTTAGGAGTTAGCTTAGTGGGAAACTCTTAAAGTAATAGAAAATTTATAACTTTGTTGGATGCGTATGAAAGTACTCCCTAGAAGCGCAGCGCAGCGTTGCCATGAAATTTTCGCGCGCTCGCGGCCTCTCGCGGTGAGTTGAGTGGAAAAAGTGCAATCACGAAACGACGAAATAAATGTTTAGGGAATGGCAGTAAAGTGCGGCTCATCTTACCTCTTTAAGAAACTACACATTTGAGTCTAATCCTTTTGATGCCTTCGTATTAGAGTTATACAGCGATTTAGCGATTTCAGAAGAATTTGTAAAAAATGAGGCAACGATTTTAAACCAAATGACTGGTAAAATAGGACTATTTAAATAATCCGTGTAGTAATCAGTGTCATAGCGTACAACAACTATGGGAACCACAGTGACGAGTTTTAACCATAGCGGCGACTTTATAAACCGAATCCAAAATTATATACGTAGGTTAATGAGGCACGGAGAAAAATGGCAACGAATGCTTTTCTTACCTTTCAAGAGCACTGCTTTCTTAAGCAGAATTTTGGATTCAGCCACTCATTGGATTCAGCAATACATTAGCGCTGTGGCTGCAAAAGGTTTTTTTAGTAAAGTGTGGTGTATACGTCCAAAGGTGCTCGAACAAGAGTTTTTCTCCTCAATCGCTGACCATTTGTTACGGAAGAAATTGACCGACAAGAGAATTCGACTTATTGTGTGTTCGGAAAACGAATTTGAGTCCTCAACAAACAAATGGAGTTTAGTGTAGCCAAGCGTCGTAGCCACGCTGTAGGTCTAAATGCGTATGCGCGTGTGTATGGGCGATGAAGAGACAGCACCGACAGAGCAACAGCAGTAGTCGTAGCACCGCATCGCATTTTTACTTCTGTTTGTACCACAATATGATTTACACAATGACGAGGCATTCATCAAAAAATCCTCTGCCGCGTTACCGAAAATTTAGCTGAGAAATTATAGGGTTTACACTGGCTCAGTATTTTAACGAACTCGAGCGTCATTCAGATTCTAGCATCGTCCATCGCCACCGAACATGTCTGGTTAGCTCATATTATTATCACTCGCCAACTAATGTGATTGTCACAAAGTGAAAACGTCCATAGCAGAAGATAAGGTAGCCTGATAAAGTTGACGAGCAATCGACTTTTTAGGAAGGCGTTTCGATGAGCCCACGTTTGTTACCTTTCTTTGGGTTCTATGTGGCTTAAACGCAAGATTATTTGAGAATTGTAGGAGCACATGAAGTTTTGGATGACGGCCTCTGGTAATGAGCATTGGGCAAAATAGACCATAACTAGCACCTCCAAACATCTATTCCGAAGCCGATTTAGAATGCAGGGAGAATTGTGCTCGCTTTCCTAGACGTGATAGTTATTCAACAGTTAAAGGAACGTTTGCTGAAATGTGACCGCTATTTGGGCACACATCACATTCTCTAGTTGAATCGGTGAAATTTTTATTTTGATTCTTTATAACATATTAAATTTAAAATGTTCTTATGCTGGAATTGCGCCACTAGTTGAGCGTCAGGCGCAAATCCATTAAAACTAAAGTAGGTTTCATCTAGTGAATTCAGTTCATAAGTGACCATTCCTAAATGATATGCAACTAGTAAATTTGTGTTAAATGAAAAGATGTAGTGTGAAGAATCAGCAATATTTTTTGTGCTTTATAAGAACTATTGATTTGAACGTTATGACCATGCAAGAAATAAATTGGTTCTTTTAATGCGTCACAAAACTAGTTTTCAGTTTTGTTCTTAAGCCATACTATTAACAGAACAACAAAATAAAACATTCAAAATTTCGCTTTGCTAGAAAAATAGCATAGAATCGTCAGCAATAATCCATAAGCTCATATAATCGACTTCAATAGTTTGAATTCAGTGCGACTGTAGCTACCTTCAATCGCACCTCTTATTCTGGGGAAGCGGTAACAGCACGTCAACAAAAGAGTATGAGGAATTGAAAGACTTTGGCTGTTTGTTGTACCTTGCCGATTTAATGCACCAAATGTGAATCAGCGGAAATATTCGATTCCGAGTCGTTTCAAGAGTGCAAATGCATTTGGATGTGTCCTGACCATGTTCATTTCGATATCCTTGTAAGAGGCTAGAATGCTTCTCAAGAATGGCGAAGAGTAACACGAATTCAGAAATACCATGCAATGTTAGAACCGTAAATACATGTACAATTTTTGCCGAAACTGTTCAAACCCTGCAATAAATGTGCTTCATGTCAATTTTGAACCGGTAAAAAAAAGCTCCTATTCGATGTTACTTTGGGTTTTCTTTAAAGTTTTTGTCTAGATTTAAATATGTACATTGCCGATCACATAGTTTTTAAAGCATTGAATTTATGACTTCACGAAGTTGTTACAATCAAGAAGATTCAAAGAGTTGACGAGCAGGAACCGTGAGAAAATGGAGATTCCCCACTGTCACTGAGTTCGAACAATAAATAACGAATGTCTATATAGCATCTAGAGAGTTTACTGTCCGAATACAATAATTTGATTGCGAACAAAATTGCAAGAGCTAAGCAAAGAGCCAAGCAAGCAGTTCGTGGGCAGTCCGCCAATCCTATCGTAGGCATTCGACTGTGAAATCGTTCTAACGGTTGTTATAGCTATTTGAACATGGCCATGTTTTCCTAAATGTTGAAAAATGTCTAGTAGTTTTCGTATGGGACAATCTCAACATCCGCGGTGGCTCATCCGAATGGCGAAACACGGCCGATTTATAGGGAAAAACAAATCAGGTGCAATTCCCATTGCAGATCAGTACAAGTGACTCCCAGCAACAAGGATGTCTTCTTTCATGTTTCAGTCATACCGTGCGCTCACACACAAATCTATTCTGCTCGTCATCTGAAGGTAATGCTGCCAAAAGCTGATATGCGCTCCAAGCTAATACGTGCTCTCTAAGCCGTCTTTATGTAAAGAGCATTTATGATAGAGTATATAGGCTATAGTAAAATAAATAATATTTTGAAAACGGTTAATAGTAATAACGGCGTCGTAAACATGAAAAAATACTGTATCATGCGGAACTTCCTTTACTCTGAAAATGATGTTTAATGTGCCGAAAACAATAGGAAGTTTAAGAAAACGGACATGTTCAGGGTCGCTGGCAAAACAAAATTCCCTGAGAGATATGGGTATCGACCATCTCGCTTTTTACAACTTTCTTCATTGAAGTCCTTTGAGAGTTATCATAGCCAACTACTGTTTTGAAAACGTTTTAAGCAAGGAATGCAGGGATATTTTAGGAAGTTTTACTTTAAATGTTAGGCGTTGACTAGCAGCATATATGTGTTTAAAAATGAGTGATTTATAGATATTGAAGATCCACAGGCTGTTGCGACTGTACAAGGAAAGGCTTTGTAAGCATAAGTCAGCGAAATCTCGTCATTCTTATATTTTGAACCACCATTAGAAGCCTTAACAACTTTCTTTTATGCAAACTACTAGGCAAAATACATTTTTATTACGAATGGCGAAAACTATTGTACTATCTTTATTACCTGACAATAGATTTACTTCTACAGTAATTCACTGACTCATGTTTTTTGTGGAATTTGCTTAACGTTGCGACAAATCAATAAATGGAGTGTAAATTGTTCGCTTTAGAAGGAAATTGAAGAAGGAAAAGAAGAAATCGAGATATCATAGAAGCACATCAGCCAAGGCGTAGAACAGATAATGTGCTTGTGGCTTTTTTCTTTTCATGGAGAAATAGTAGAATTTCAGGAAAAGGAATGGAAGAAATGGGAGGGGCATAGAGAAGAAACAGGGAACAACTTGGATCTTAAAAACACGTATTTCTCAAAGAATTCTTCTACACAGCGACGGTGGGACCCTGTCATTGCCTTTTGCTTCACTTCATTACAGGTAATTTCCGGAATGATTGCCCACAGCAAGAATTTAAAAGTAACGTTTTGACATTTTGTTTGTTTTCAAACAATCGAACACACAAGGGACACTAAAGTCTAGAAATCTGACATTCCTCTACACAAAGCAATCATTCTTTTTTTTTTTAAAGAATTCCTTTTTGTTTCAATGGGTATTACAGCCTCTCTAGAACACATGGGAGCATTGTTCTTCTTAAAAAGCAAATAAATTCTTGTGAATTATTTTCTGGGAAGTGACTAGGAAGCCTGTAGAGCTTTTCCATCAAACTGCAGAGAGACAGCTAGGAGAGGCAGAGACAGCAGAAGGAAAAGATGCTGCATTAACAAAAAAAGAACAACGGAAAAGGCAAATGTTTTTCATGTCTCTTTGCTGGCAGAAAGAAAACCCTCGTGAAGAAAAGTAACATCTGCTGGAATACCACTCAGAAATGATGCAAAGGTCTTAAATCACTCTGTGACAAAAGAATGCACAGCAAGAAAGAAACCGTCATTTGCTACTCTACTGTCTAATTCTGGTCTTGCTACTACAACTTCTTCTACACACGCCTATACTTAAGAAAAATCCATTACTTGCTCGACTACGCACATCTACCCCGAGAGTGAACAACACGCCAGAGGACACTTGGCGGCCAGTGGGTTGAGACCTCTGCTATTCCAGAAATCTCTCATCCAAATCCGACGGATTTAAGAGAAAGCAGGAGCACTTGTTGGTATTAAAGCTTCCATGGTGCGAAAATGAATTTGTAGGTTGTAGCAATAGGATGCAGAGGTAGCAAAATTTTTCACGACACATGCAATCTGGACTAGGGAAAAAAGTCAAATAAGTTGGAAATTGGAGTTGAGCGTCATCACGTATGACGGCTAATAGTTAAGTATTAATTAACCTATCACATAGTTGTGCAAGACGTTGGACTGCGAGGAAAGGTTGCAGTACCTTGGCAAACAGTGCAGAACAAAGAGTGGATATTATCCACTCACTTTCTCCTAACCTGTTACTTCATAATTAATTTGAAATGGGGTGAAATGCAAAGTCGTTACTCAAAACGTAACGCTGCTCGAGGATTGACTCGCAAAAGCCTCTAAACTATGGGAAAACGGACACATTCGCAATGTTTTGTCTTAACTACGAATTATCGCCACTATGTCACTGAAAAGCAAATACCAGCACATCTGTTGTAAAGAGGTCTTTTTGCATCAGTTTAGTCATTGCCGTCTAGAATTGCAGAACAGTAGTGGGATACTCCGAGTTAAAATGCAGAGATACTTCAGACCCGTAAGCGGCTAAGAGGAAACTATTTCGTAAGTTCGGGAAGGGAATTAAAATTCGTTTCATCGAGGAAAGTAGAAAAGTATGAAGATGATGAACATGTATGACATTATTTTGCGAGTGAGATTATTAACTACGTGTTGTTGCTCGTTATTGGCATAATGAATAACTTCTGATGAGGAAGCGAACCAGCAAAATGAAAATGAGAACGACAAACGGCTAATAATAATACGAGTCAGAAGAGAAGATGGCTCAAGGCAGTCATATCCACCGCTATGAATTACTAATTTTATACAGCATATCGAATTTCGCGCACATATATACACACAGTAGACATTTCCACGGAAAGTCATAGGGTCTAAAACACTTCTATACGCTTCATATTAGCAATTATATCACAAAGGTTGCGTTTTACCTTCCTTCATCTTTATCATGTCAATATAGCATCGCTGATATGTTCGCACGGAAATTGCACCCAGAACCATTTATACTTGCTTAGTTAAAGTTCATGCATGTATGGCATGGGCAGGCACATTAGCTATTTCTATTATGAACCACAGCATACAGTTATGACTATTTCAACTAAATTTTATTTTAAAAATTTTTTTTGTTAAGGATCTTCAATTAAAGCAAATGGATCCAGTGTAGATTGAGCACGTGCACGTGTATATTGACAGTGAAAAGTGGAAGCACTTCTGAACTATAGGGTTTTGAGACAAGCTCGTAGTGAAACACAATTAAGGACCGGTAATGGACGATGCTCGGCCCTTTGGGGCAACTGAATGGCTTCGAGAATACACACACGTAACCAATGCCGCTCTTCACTCCATCGAAATAAGAATAATTGCATGGACAACGAGAATGGCATCGTTTCTGAGATAGCTCAAACAGTTGAGCATTACCATTTCTACACCGACTATTTTACAACAGGCTTAGAAAAATAGTAGTGCTTTGAGCACAATCTCATCCATCTTGTATTTCCCACTGTCGTCGAGCGAATGTCTTGGGACTTCCTCTCTTTCTGATAGATCGATAGGGTTCCTCATCAACAAATGCTATGCCCTCAATAAATTAGGGGGCTATTTTTTGTATAATACCATTGGCTCAGTCACTCTTTCATCTATGAGCAAATAATCATTAAAATGAAAAATTGCGGCTTTTTTTTTTGCCAATCGACGACAGAAGAGCTTTACTGCAGTGTTCGACGATATCGTTTTATAGACGAGTAGTGTGAGGAAAGAATTATTATCGCCTTCAAAAAAAATAGAAATAAAAAGTGAGTTGCGGACTCACTAAGCTAAAATCATAGTCTGTCCACACTTAGTTACATACCTGGTTACTCGTTAACACGAATTGTGGAAACTCGAGAAAAGTAGAAAACCGGTAACAAATGATTTCTTTTCCTGGAATCTCGTGCTGCGGCTTCCCGGATGGCCAGTACGGGCACTCGCCGACTGCTGTGGATTAAAATGTGGATTGCTACGCTGTGAGTATTTTTCTTTCAAGACGGTGACGACTTCTAGCATTCGATTGCTGCTCGTTTCCGGACAGAAATTCAAAACTTCTCAGCTTCAGCGACCAAGTTTGTGATAAACCCCGCTGCAAATACTCATTTGACGCCAAAGATCGTCTCCAACCACAATGACATTGTAAACCATTGAGGGATAAAAAGTATTTTTAGACAAAATGTAAAGAATATAGCTAAAAAAAAATCGGTCTTTTGTAAAACATTTTTCTCCACTCGCAACATCACAGTTGGCCTCCTGGGAAACAAGGCGCGGCCACGGTGGCACGGCGATCCATTGGAAGATGATTTAGATGACCGGTGCTATAAATTCACAAAATAGAAGGAAGTAGAGAGGAGGTGATAAAAGGCAAAGAGCTTCCAAATAAGATCTTTTCTTAATTTTGGACCATACACAGAATTTTCACTCTTGATAGTCAAATAAATATTGCCGCGCAGAATTTTGGGTAAGACGATAAAGGCCATTTTTACATTAACCAATGCAAGTAAACCAAATTCGTGGTTCGTTGCTAGTGAATCTTGAATATGATTACATACGAAAAAAGTTATAAGATGACATGCTGGTATTATCAGTAGCTAAAATAGAGGAATGACTTGTTACTTTGTTGTTTCCATTTCACCTCTTTGAATTCGAAGAAAATTCGACAAATAACGTGGGAGATACTCTAGTAAAAAATAAAAGAGTTTTCAGAGATTGTACCATCCATTAAGACAGGTATAACCACATACTATAAATAGGAACACCGCAATCCGATATGAGCTCGTTGCGGCTTTATTATCTAAATGTAATGGAAAGCAGATAACCCTAGCATTTCAATTATTACATCAAACCTTATGTGAAAGCACAAGCCGCGGAAAAAAAATTGGCCAATAGGCCCCATATATGAGGTGCTTGACCAAACGAGAAGGAATTGATAGATAGATAGATAGATAGATAGAGACAGGAAACGAAATGGAGATAGAGAAACGAGGAGAACCATATGTATCTACGTATCTATTTATCTATCAGTATATCTTATCTGTTAAAAGGGTTCTACTTGGCCGAAGTATCAAGTTTGAACAGAAGACCACAGATCCTTATGTGAATGTAAAAACGCGTTGTGTGTTTGGTGTGCTTGTGGTGTGTGTGGTGTGTGTGCCAGTGTGTGTTTGCGTGTGTGCGTGTGCGTGTGTATGAGTGTGTTTGTATGTGTGTGTGTCTGTATGTATGTATATGTGTATGTGTGAGTTGTCCATTGTTGGTCGCTAGGAAGTGTTGTCATCAGGGAAAATACAAGTCACAAGAAAATTTAGTGAACTTTTTGAATAGCTGTTAAAAGTAGAAGGTCATGTCCGAGCATACATTTCTAAAAGTGTGCACAAAAGACAAATCTTATACTTGTCCAAATAAAGCACATTGTGTATGCAAGAGTAGCATCTGAGTGAAGGACAACTCTCAAAATACTTATAGTGATTAACTGCTCAAAGTAGTCATATTTCTGATTTATTTGGCCTCGCATACAACCAAATGTGACTGAAATGAAAGAGAACGAAGGCTAAAATTATAACTAAGCATATCTATAAGTGTACTACAACCCATCTAGTGAACAGACACATGTGGTTTACGGTTTACCACTCGTTAATTGTAGTGACGAAATCACAAAACGCGACGCGTACCACACGTGTATGGCTTTGGATGCTTGTCTAAATAAAAAAGTTATACTATTGAAAAGTTATATTGAAAAGTGACTGTAAGACACTTGTCGATATTTTCACACTATTGGCTTTTAACATTAGTCTCTACAATTGGCAAATTTTATGATGTGCGATTTCTACAGAAAATCCTAGTCACAGAGCTGCATTTGCTTGTCAACGACAATGCGACGAATACGTGGATCAGTGCATCGAGAAATCCGTACCTTCATTGATCGGTGTAATTCGCGCTAAAGTTCATGGATGTTAGTATAGAAATTCCGTTAAATAGAAATCATGTAAATTGCAGCGTTACATTGTCACCATCTAACTTCACTACGTTCGACTTTACATTAAGAAAATATAGTTCGAAGGAAGTAAGGTCGAAAATAGAGTGATTCCTGAATCCGCTAATCCATAAATAATGAGATGTGGAAAACATAATGATTTAGACTTTCCATGAAATTCACCTATGTGATTCTCGACTCTCCTTATCTGGACTTTCCGAAAAATTATGCTGAAGCTTTTTTTCTTTCTTTCGCTCTAAATTACTATGAAAGTTGAAGATTGGGAATAATCTAAGTATTAAAAGTTGAATTAATTATATTACTGTCTAGACAAGCGTTTGCAACAAAACCTTTCGTTCGAGTAGCATAGAAATTTGTTGGCTAAACAAGGAATATTTTATCGTTCCGTGTGCGTGTTCATGAATATTTCTAATAAAAGGCACTTGAAATCACGTTTTCAACCAATTACGTAACACAAGTTAGTGGACACCTAAAGCACTGAGGGAGAAACCTTTAGTGATAAATGGAAACTGTTTAAGCCAGGGATTCTGGTAAGAATATTTGTGATTGTTCTTAGAATGTCGTATGCGTTCCATGTCAAACTGAAACTCCCCAGGCGTCATTTGTCTTCTGATTCTGCGGCTTCTTTCTTTTATTAAAACTTGCTTCCTTCTCGTTCAACGCTCTTTCCAGGTAATGTGGTGAACACGCGTGCAACATCCCGATATGTAAATAAATATGGGCCAAAATATGGGAGATTCTTTAAAGACAAAATATTACAAACCATCTGTTAAGTCCACTGCTTTACTTTGTCTTAACCGCTCAATGGTCATTACTAAAGAAAGAAAACGAAGAAAACGGGGCAAAATGGGCAAAATGCAAATTGGGCAGAAAAAATTTAGACCCTTGACATATTTTTTCCTACATTCTATGCCCACTTAGAAATTCATGCGTAATGTAAGCCCGTTGGCCGTGGTAGGACGACGTGTTAAATTGATCACATAACCGATTCTACCCACTCCAAACATCAGTAGCAACATTAGAAACTAATTCACCTATCGCTTAAATACTGTCACTACCGTCTTCATCACCTTCTTACTTTTTTATTTTGGAGCAAAGTTTAGTTATTAAGCTCCTTATTAAACATAGGCTGTATAAACCTTTTTCCCCTAGTACGCACATTACGTTTTCATTAAAAGTCACCGATTCATTAAAAGCTTCCTTTATTCAGACGAAAATCTTCTTCAATATTAATCTAGTCGTGCTATTGCCGCTATTATAACGTTCTTTGGTCTTGTTATTTTGCCAGTGTATACTAATACTAATTACTGGAGGCCTAGTTACTCAAGTTTGATACTCGAGCTGCGACAATAAGAAAACTCCCGCGTAGCAGTCCAAAAAAAACAGAAATGTCCAATACACAAGAACTCAGCCGATGTAGAACGCAAATGTCCACGAAGACCCTCAAGCAATATCATCGACCAATTGAGTAACCAGCCATGAGAGAGATATAACTAACCAGCTACGAATTGTAGAGACCCTTCCAACGCTTTACCGCGTGATAGTAGCTGGGAGGCGTTCCTGGACCTTGGGCTGTGATACAGGAGATTCATCCGGCCAGCCGTGCCCCCTAAGCCGAGATGGAGTCGAGTGTTTTTATCAGAAAACTCAGCTAAGATCAAACCAATATCATGTTTCACCATTTTCCTGGTATCAAACTAGTCGCATGGAGGCAAATTTTTCTTTGTTCCACAAGGGCGGCAACTGCATGTTGTGGTGACGACGTGGGGCAGATTTTGGCTAGGCTGACCTCGAAATTCCAGAGAACGCCAGCAGCTAAACGAATAAAAGACCTGAAAAAAGAAAATTATGCTGGGGCTCGCACAACCAGTGAAAACGGGTTATCCAAGTATCGAGCAAGAGACATCATGAAAATAGTGTCAAGAAAATGTTTTTTAGTGTTGCTTGTAATCGCTTCTTAAAGTGAATAAGAACAATTTGCGCTTACCAGTGAAAAAATTGCCGGAAAAGTGCCGCTTGGCTCAACATTGCTATCCAAGTAAGGAACACCGGACGCTATTCCTGACTCTACAGGTGTGCCTTGAATTACTACCCATATATTTCTTCGAATTCTGGTTTCGCTTGCGATTAGTTTGCACTCACTCAATGCAGCTTTTGAGAAAATAGTCTATTAAAATTTAAAACAAGAAATAAAGCCTAAGCCCACCAAATCCAGCTTCCCATATTTCGAGAAACTAATTAAAACATCTGCCTACCATATTTCTACTTCTTTGTTTGCTCACTCTTTGTGAGCACAATGTGTATCCACATTGAAAGTAATGGATAGCATAGGAAAACCTGTGAAACCAGTAGGTTTGCTTCAGGCAAAAAAATGTTGACCTTATTCTTACACTCGTACAAACTTACTGCAATTTGACCAACGAATTCCTCCAGGGCAGCCGTACTTTTTAGACGAACGCTGGCTAGAAAACGCATGTATCAAATGAATTCCGTTTCCGTTATCTTTTCTAAATCTCTGATCGTACTAAACAAATTAAGGATGGAGGAGCATAGCGGTATGCTAACAATGAGGCGCTTAGGTGTTTATGGTTGCTTGGGAAAACGACGGTAAGGAAATGTGGGTTTGTTTGCCTACGGAAGCCGGCCTGTTTGATTGTGGCCAATTTCAATTTAGCAAGGATTGTTTTGAAATGGAAAGTTTTCACCACAAATTGATGTGTGGTCAAATGTGAAATACAAGAGTCGTTTAATGGGAGTTACCTGATCAATAAAAAGTGTGGGCTGCTTACATTGTTTGGTACTCATACTCGGTTTCTGATCGCACTGTTCGAAATATCTATTTCATTTTTATTTCTACACGACCTACTTTCACGTGTCCTGCGCGGATTCCAGAAGTTCTTGCTTTCGATCCGTTTCCTTGCATCAACCATCCACGAAGGCCATCGAACTTTTCGTGTGTGGGTCCGGCTGCTGCCTGAGGATTCTCATTTCATCATGTATGTGGTTGAATGCTTCACCAGTCGGTTCTCCCTAGAGTCCTCAGATAGTCCGCTCAAAGAGTTCCAATTGGCGTTGCACAGAATGAGCTTTTACCAGAGAAGCATGGTACCTATTTCGCAACCCCGAAGGGATGAGAGGCTTGGTGTCAGTGCAGTGTCAAAGGAGTACTGTGCTCGTAATGAGAGACATCATTGCGGCTGCAGTGTTCACTCCTTGCCAGAATTATGCTACGAAGACGAACTTATTTTCCCCAAATCGTGAATTCCCTAAATAGAATAGTGGTTGATATGGAAAAACCTGATTAACAGCTGTAGGTGAAAAGAAACGATTTCATCTGTTACTGCGTTTTGCTGTTTGCAGTCGACCACAAGGGAGATCCATACTCACTAGTGTGTACCCTATATAGACGTTGTACTCGTAAGATAGTTTTTCGAGATATCCGATAATTGTTCGATCACTAGAGTATTTTAGTAAAGAAGGCTTCACAAGTTTATAGAAGACACTATGCTCTATATCACTAGCCGTGTACATAATTTTTTCAAGGCATTCTTTTTTTTCTAAATATTTCCTAAATATGTTTGGAATTAAAGTTCTCAGAAACAAATCGACAGCGAAGTTTAGATCATCAAATTTTTCAAGACAGAAGCAACAGCCGGAAGTAGAAACGATACATTACGAAACATCACCGTTTAGCACTGGATGGAATCCTGATTATTTAATTGCTTTAGGGTACAAATTCGCTACGAGCAACCGCGTAAAGTTAAGGAGAGCTCCAGAAGGAGAGAATTTCAACATGGTAGAATGACATAGCCTGTATCTTCTAGGTAAACATCTGTAGATTTTAATGGCTTCTACTTTTGGTAGCAAAGTTCAAAATGAGTTTTGATAATTTACCTTTAAACTAGAACCAGGCATTTTTTCGCAACGAACACTTCACACCGCAAGTCCAGTGTTATCCGTTAACGAGCGGTTCTACATGGATATACGATAGTTACAAACAATCGACTAAATAACCTTGTTTGTTAAAATGACAAGATGTGAATTGAAGTGAAACTAATAACGTTAATATTTTTCCTTCCTCAAAAATTAACTGCTGGGGTACTAAGTTAGTACTATATAGTTTGCTAATGAAAATGCAGCGATCTAACCAACACCAGAGTAACAGTATTCATGGTTTTCATTTAATGATGATTTTAAAATCAGCTTAAACCAACAAAATAAAAATCGCTAGCAATGTAGAACTTTTCGCCTAGAAAGTATCGGTTGAGCATTCCACGATGTTTAAGGGACGAGAAACGGCACGGCAGCAGCAAAGTCCCCATTTGTCTTTGCTATGAGTCTGTTTCCAAAATGGGCATAATTTCTCAACTGAGACAGTGAGCATCATGTTTTCTTCGACTATGTTGGTTGACATGTCTGATAATGGGGTTAGCGGTCCTTTGGTTACGAATTGGACATCCCGTAGGACACAGTCAATAATAGCTCTGCCTACCAGCTATCATTAGTGTGTTGACGACCACCATTGATTTCGCAAAAAAACCTCCCAGTGAATTTGTTGCAAATGCTGGTTTCTGACGATTTCTGACGCTGTTTATTTCAGTGAATAAATCTCATTATAAGTTTAGTCATGCTTATTGGAAGGTGTAGAAAGTTAGTATTAACTGAAAGTAGGGATCGATCGAAAGGTTCAAAAATTGGCAGCCTCAGTTAGTGTGTGGTACTCAGTTTAGTTTCCAGCGGAGATATCGTAACTTTGTAGGCTTGAAATTACAAGGTGTAAAATAGATGTAAAATAAACACGTGGTGAGACATGATAGATGTTCGGCAGATAAACCGTTCTGAATTTTATTGATGAAACTTTTCCTTTGGAACACTGAATTAGTATGATGAAGTCGCATCATCGATATTACCATCATGTCACAACGAAAAGCATACCATAAGTGTTGAATTCCATTGGTCAAGTAGAGATATTTCTGTGCTATTTCATTGGTTAAATATAGTCCATGTTGCATATTCTCTTCAACAACTGTGGTCCCCAAAGCAAAATGATTATGTTTGAAGGGGGTTTTTATAACTTATTAAAAGTAGAAAACGGCTTTAACGAGCCACTGTTAACATTGGATCTACAATTGTCAAGCTATTGGTGGAATGCGGAAGGTGTTGGAGGAACTTCTGTAAACAACTGAGCAGGCGTGACCTCCTTTCTGCTCACGCCTTCGTTAATGTGTTATGACAGATGAGATTTTTTCATCAATTTGTAGGATGTGGTAGCGCGTCAGACTCTTGAGGCTTGAGGTCAGTTGGAATTCCGTAAATTCGGATTGCCTCTCTCATTCTCATGCTACCTAATACGCCTCATACCATGCTTATGATAGTATGCTCGATAGCAAAGTGGATTCACCTTCAACCATCCTAAGTGGAGTCAACTTTCCAAGGCCCACGTTAAAGCAGATATAATCATAAAATTGAAAATGTAGGGATGGCAGGTGCCCTATGTTCACCAAGGTAATGCTTAGCATTACAACGTATCATTGCCGACCATTTCATCAGCAATGTAAAGGTAGTCTTACTGCCTGCCGTCCTCTTACACACCCTCGTTATTCTATTCTTTTTTTCGCCATGTGTTCCCTAGGAGCCCTAACTAATTCAAACGAGGGAACGAACTTGTTCAACTCTTATACGGTTATAATAATGCTGCTGCAGAAGTTGAAATTCTGATCGAAGGGCTTCTGGTACAGCCCATTAATAAGTTTTGCATACTTCGCACTGGCGCCCCGGTTATTCATGGCCTCGCATCGTCTTCTGTAACAACAAAGTTAAAGATATTTTTTTAAGCACAAAGCTACATTTTGTGATCTAGCGGTGTTTTATTTAGTATCGTTACCATTAGGATGTGGTCTACTGCACTGACATATTCGAAACCGGGTTCGCTTCCGTTCAATCTTCCGATGGTTTGCATCCGGATGGCTCGAGTGAAGGGTTTGCCGACGACAGTTAACAAGAAGATTTCGTGCTATAGTTGGCCACCTCATCTAGATCTCCTTTCTTAATAACGCAGCGATCCTACTGGTTTTTCCGTTAGCTGAAAGCCTTCTATCACGACAATTTATTCATTAACTTCTGACAACTGGATTTTGGTCTGTATTTTTTTGAACAGTATTTTGGAGGCGTTGAAGCATTGTTCATGTTAAAGCAGCGTAACGATTGGAAAATACGGTCCTCATTCTAGAATTTCTTCAAATTAATATAAAACACCAATGCCTTCTTGGATTGATAAACTAACTGAAACCAAATCGATTGAGAAAACATGTAAATAACCTTAAAGTGTTTGTCAAAGTACGAAGCGTAGGCGGTAGAGAATGTCAACACAGGTATTGCTCCATTTAAGTTCAGCCGTGAACAACCGATTCGCCTCATTTGATCTCCAGATGAATACCATGTTCATGGTCAAACTGAAAATGAGAAAAAGTTAACACTTTTAGCTCGTCTATTCATGATTGTCCCAAAAATTGTTATTTTCCGTTAACCTTGAAGAAGACAACAAATGGTGGGATACACAAAAAACTGGTTCGATCAGCGTGACCTTACAAATTTACTTGTAAATGGTCTTTCAGCAATCAATTAAACACTGTGAAGTTTCAACAGAATATTTCAGTAGTGAACGATTCGATCGATTTCAAAGAGAAATGTAGATTTGTAACGCTGCACAGTGGACTTCCTTTTCTGCGAAATTTGTTGCCGGTTGGGCCATGTAGTTGAGTGACCTAGGCTTTCTATCCTCGTCTGGCTAAGACTTTGTTAATCATCCGCCTAGAACGAATAAACACTAAGGATACTAAATTGGGGGTAGATTAGATCACTCATTAAAGGTTTTAATGAGTTTCTTTGGCGGTGTGAACTACCTGAAAATATTCATCCTTTTAGGATTCAGCGAATGGATATCATGCGATTGTATTTGGTGTTTTCGTCTAATATAATGCACAGTCGCTTCAGTCTTGCTGTCTTCAGAGTAATTTCAGTAAACACTTATAGTTGCGCAAATGTTCGATTTGTCCGTGAGTGCCATATTTGCCCATTCGATCGGCTTTGCCTGTGTTGGCGACTCGAAACGCAATGCTTCCATTCTCCGCTCGCGGTCATTCCGCATCGTTACGTAAGGTTAACTGTCGTGTTACATCCTTTTGGAATAACACTGATATCATTCATAAGAGATGTGAGGCAACAACATGATAGAAGATGTTTTTTCCATGAGAAACCTGAGAATCCTCTTTATGCAAAGTTTGATCACAAAAAAGATACTAAGGAAATATTTTATTGTAAATTTTTACAGCAATGAATAATAAACGTGAATGAATGACGTGACAAAAAAATACTATTTGTCTCAACAAATTTGCTCTAAACACCAATTTTCGCTTTATAAAGGAAGCACTAATCGTTTAAGTTGGTGGAGCCGCAAATTGCGCTGGCTTTTTTCCTTTCTTTTTCATTTCTGGTAATTATCTTGTAGTACTGGTACAAACACTTCCATTTAAATGAATAATGCAAAGTTGATCATCTGGCTATTCAAAGGACACGAAGAACATCAACGTCATAGAGGTCGGTCGCCTTTCACGGTATACGTGCCTAATCCCTAAATGTCGCGACGCATCAGAATTTCTTCCAATCTGGTGCTCTGACAACATCGAGAGGTTTGCTTCGTGCCTTCGTTTATTTTTACAAATTTGCGTCGTGTGATCGGAACACGAACGCAGTGTACATATGTCCGATTTGTCCCAACATATTGAACTATCCACGAGCATCATTTGTCAACTACTGCTGGGTGCAAATGTCCTTCTAATTCCTCTCATTCACAAACTTACTAGGTTCCGGCGACATTTTTTAAAGGTCATGCTATTGTAAATACCTTGTTAGTTATTTCTTGACTTCATTCTCTGTTTTTTTCTTCTTCTCATTTCTAAAAACGCAGTTTCACATTGTGATCTTGAAATTACCAAGAGGCCTATTCTCAGCTCTAAACGCATGTATTTCCCACGGATTTCCAATTTTAGTAATGAATATCACGAAGTTGTCGATTTCAAACGCAACGGATTAGAACCACCACTTAACAGCAAGATCGAGAGGACTTTCAGGTTTCATGACTTAATGTGAGCCGCTTTCCTCTAACTGTTCGTTTTCGGAAATTACGAAGTAAGATAGTTGGATAAAGCTTACTCGCTCATCCATTGGGTAACATACTTGTTTTAATAACCACTATTTTGTAGGCAGTTTCTGAATTCTCAAATGAGGAGAAATTGCTCGCGAAAAAACCGCCCAGCTTTTCTGGATGTGGCTCAATAGTTTAGAGTCATTCAATGGTCAAGCCTGGGGTGAAACATAGGTTTGAACCGACCGTAGGTTAAAAAAGATGTGTTGATTACTCACGACAAGTTTAAGTGAAAATTGGTTTAGTTAAATATTATTACACTGTGTGCTAGCTATTCTAACTCCTACTGCTACAAGATGGCCCCTTGAAAAACAAATTGTTATCAACGGATAATCGTAATTAACAGCAACTATCCTCTATAAAATAGCGCTGCTGCGTAGGATTGCCTCATCTGAGCGGTGCTCCACTGAAGAACATTCGACTCGATACAACTACGAGAACCTACAATGAGAGGACAAATGAAGACCAAAATGTCCAAATGGTCGCCAAGTAAAAGCTGCCTGTGCACCACTCGTAAGCTTAACAATTCAAAGAAATTTGTAGGGTTTACAGCTTTCTAAAACCTCATGATTTCTCGCCATTTTGAAGGACCGTGATCAACTCCCGCTCTTTGAATTGCCCTCGACTTCAGTAAAATTCAAGTGACATAACAGTGTATAATAGAAGCAAGATAAGCACCGCCTTCCAGCAATAGAATTCTGAGCCACGCCCATAACGGTTAGGATTAGCGCATTTACACGTCATAGGCAAGGCTTAGATTGCACAGTTAAGCACATTATCATTATCACGCATGCTTAATGCAATTTGTTTTGCTATTAATTCGTTGATATTTGCTCTAGTCATGTACGCCACACCCGTTATAGAAATTTTTCGACTGGTTTTTAACTTCGTTTTTCAAAGCAATTTTGAACTTTTGAACCGTTCATTTAACTAAAAAATTTAAAGGAGCTCATCAAATTTTGTCACACAATAAAGTTCTCTTTTTTTTGTTTCATTTTTTCCATGTTTCTACAAGTTTTTATAAATACGTTACTCAACGCAATGGACAGCCTCCGCAATATCCGACACTGGACTGGCCGCCTCGTCCCGGGAATAGTACATGTTCGCTTTGTTTCGTTCTACAAGGTTTCCTTGAATCAATGCCAATTTGGGGTTAATCACTTGCGCAGGTAGAGTATATAACCGTTGCGTGTAGTTTTATTTGAGTTTAGTCTTTATGACTTTTTTGGAAAATGGAAATCAATCTCGCACAATTGTGAATAATTTTGAGTGTGATAGAGAGGTACGCGAATTGTGGAGAATTCTATAAACATTTGTTCTGGAAAAAATTCTCTCCAGTGCTCCTGCACTAGTTCGCTCTAGGAAATAGCGTTCGTTCATCATTCTAGTCGTTTTGGTACACTTTTGCTTATTTACTACTCCATTGTCTGAATTACTCGTCTGTGCTCCTTCTTCCTTTTCTTTTTAAATTCCGCTCTTTTTCCTTTTACTTGTCACCGAAATTTCTTTTACTTTTCTCTCCCACCAAACAATGACTCATGAGAAATGAAGGGTTGTATAAGCAGAATGTACATCCTCGAGTTTTCTGTCGTTTAACTTCACGCTATTTCATTCTTCAATCGACCTCATTTTTGTCTTCATCGTCAAAATAAGCGTTTTTTGCATATTTTGCGAGGGATCTTTTCTTGAGAAAATCGTTTGCTTCTCTAAAACTATAATGGAAATTAATATAAGCAAGCATTATTACTGCTATCTAACAATATTTGACCATTTATTTAGAAAGAAGGGTTATGTCAAAATTTCATTGACTAGGGAACAGCTTCGATATGGCCTATCCGCAAAGTTTTGCAAATTTTTGGCAGACCAATGCTGTAATGCTAACTATCTTCGCTTCCTTTCCTATTCAAAAACCTTTCTTTTTGTTAATTACCTTGTTTCGTATTCCAGATGATTCAACAACTTTTAAGGACTTGTTCAATTTTGGTGAGATTTTTATCAATGTTTTCAACAACCTCCTTTTCTAGTTAGATATGTGATTTCAGGTAGCACACACTATTATTCTAGCTGAAATAATAGATAACGGATTAATGGGTGAGTTCCGTTTTTCACTATTTTGCCAACTTCTTGAAAAGTTCACCTAACAGGACTGTTATGCCGTACTTTTTTGAAAATGACTGACAAGGTCTTCCCGCCTTGAGTTACGTCGTTCATCGAAAAATAGCCCCTGAGAAGTAGAGTGACCTTGGTAGTAGTGACGCTGACATGCGAGAAAAAGAATTTCTGAACCTTTTTCTTCAATGAGAAGTCTGGAACTGCTAATCGTTTGACTGGAAAATCGCTTTCTTTCATCCTGAAGGTCTCTCATGCTGACGAAATCGTTAATTTGACCGGAAAACTGTATGGCTATATGACGATTTCGCATGCAATGTCCAAGAGGGAAATCTTTGTCTTGCTACACCACCCATGCATGTAACCTGTTTTTCGAACATCACTTGTGAAAACACCTAAGTATATCACTAGCACTGATTTTTTTGAGTGATAGTACGTTTAGGTGAACCAGTCATAGAATGTGGTAGTGAAGACCTAAGTGTACGACTTACAACTCGATCTCCATTTGAAGGACATATTTACGTCAAAGGACGCTACTGGTAACTAGTCGAAACTTCTCAGTTTAATGCTTTAACGAAAATAGAAAACTTTCCTTCAGTACGTCACTGATATCGGCTGGAAAAGAAAACAGGATAAAATAGGGGTTACCGTTTTATCTTTTGAGCAAATTCATTTCGAAGGAATTACACGACTATTTTGGATCTGTATGTAATACCGGAAAAAATCTCGTAATGTAGTACGGTCGCTTGCCATAATTTTTCCTAAAATTGCTCGTGTTTTTCTAAGGTCTTGTTCCGTTTCCTAGATTATTTCTGTTTAAATGGTAATGCGCCGATTGAAGGACAAGCGACTGCCGTTCGGATGCGTCGCTTCAAAACACAGCCAATTTAACGATTTCTTTTGCAAATTGTGATGTACTACGACAACGATCGGCAAGTTTATTTTCTTGGATTCTTCAGTGCGACATTTTAGTTTATAATTTTGTTGAACTATTTTTTAGTCCTGTGCAGCGTGGCATGAACTCTCCCATCAATTCACATCTTTTGGCCGTAACAGCCAACATTTTAAAGGAAATCTGTGAATCAAAGTTGAAAAATGCCTTTAACACCTTCAGTTATCGTTCAGTATTTCGCTAGAAAAATAGAAAAAAATTCATGACACATGTGTACGTCACCAAATGAAAATGAGAAAACTTGTTACCTTCTTGATACTCCATTTTCTTGAGAAAATCAATAAAATTTTGACGGATGTGATTTTCTTTTGACAGTCACTTCAGTCGATTAGCGACCTGAAGATTGTGTGTAACTAAATAATGCTTTTATAGGTACACTTCCTTTTTCTAAATATGTCTTTGAAGTTACACGTTTCTTTTTTGTTGAGGATCACGCCATCTTCATAAAATACGCAAGCTTTGCTCATTTTCCTAAGTAGCGTATCTCCGGTGTTTTTTTTTAATAAGGTGAAACGTTGCTCTATAGGGATTTAGGCAGAAGACTTTGTGATAACATGAGATAACGAAGTTATTAGCGATTACAATTTCTAATTTTTGTTTTCAATAAATGTTCATTATTATCGCAGACATCATCAACCATGCATGTTTCAAGGCTGACCTTTGTTATAAAACACGTAGTAGCAGTGAAGCATCTATACGGTTGTCAAGATTGTCGACTTCTCTTTAATATAAGAGAATAAAAGATTTTACTCATAATTGAACCTCTGAAAAAAGCGGAATTCACTGGCTTATGGCGCAGAATGCGCACATGCCATTACAAGAGGTCAAGAGACACTTGAACGTTCGAGTAGAACATTGTATTTTCTTTGAGTATGGTATAGAAAGGAAACTGATGTAGGAAGTTCACGACATCATAAAACAAATCAGTTGAAGAATTTTTTCATTTCAGAATCACCCAAAAGGACTGATATTAACGACGACGATTATAATATCGTTTCACCCGGTATGATAGACATTTGTGAACACGGAAAGTGGGCTATTAATCAAACTGGTGCCATATTCTAGATGTTTGTGACGAAAATCGACAAATCTTATAAAGTGCAGTGCTTCTACGCAGAGACGGTGAGAACGGTAACGCAGAATTTGAACGTCAGGTATTGAACTAGATTACTCGAATCGCATTTCCATTAAGTTTGTCGTAGTAAAATTTGACAGACAAAGTCCTATTCTCCATCAAATTTCGCAAATCCGTTTTCACAGTGCTGGTGTAATATAAATTAGTCTAGAAAAGCGCTCCCAAGAAAACATGAAAGCTTTCAAATTTTACCTTCAAGGTGTCTCTTTGGCTCTTGTTTTATTTTGTATGACAATAGTTTCAACATAGACAACAGGCCCCACTGCAATTACAATTTATTCTTTTCCCAGTCATTGTGTTAGAAATCAAAACTGGAAGCTATTGTCTGAAAAAATCATGCTAGAAATGCAGCTTCTAAGCCAATAATCCTACTGCCAAGTTAACTTGTCCTTGCAACAGTAATTGCTACTGACGAACGGAGAGAGTTCACTCGAGCTTTCTGCGCTCACTCGACTGTTAGAAAGATGTACTTAATACAAGACCTAAATGTGTTTGAAATTTTTTTTTGAACATTTAGTAAATATCTTCAGTTAACTAGGCAGTGAAATAGACGAACATTGTGGAGAACGCATTAAATACGACCGCGAAGCCGTATAAATTTTCAACTATTGTTGGATAAAGCTACAACGATGCTGAGATATTTATATGTTTCTATGAATCGTCCTTACTGAGCTGATACGAGGTTGGTAAAAGTTGTCGTTGTTATTGTTACTGTTTTTTGTTGATTGACGTTTCGGCGATTTTGCCTTTCTCGGAGCTGTGCTGCTGCGAGCGGAACGGCGCTGAGGAGGGGAAATCGCCCATCAAACAACAACAACGACGATAGCAACAATAACAACAATAACGGAAACTTTGACCAACCTCGTATCAGCCTAATAAAGGCGGTTAGTAGAAGCACATAAATAAACTCATCCATTATTTATGCCACGTTTAGAAAATCTGTTTTTTGAATTCCTACAAAATGCTGCGATATTTAAGAAAGGTGGATTTCGGGCCAAATTCGAACTCACTATCACCCTTTTCGAGGTCTCCCGCGTTGCTCACTGCGCCATGAGGCCCATGCTTTGTCTTCCCTTCAGCCAGTTTCTTACTCTAACGACGCCATCAGCAATCACTCGAATCTAGTTGTGGGTCCAAGTCTGTCTTGCAAATATGTCAGCATTATTGTGGTTGTATTTCACGTAACACCGTAGCGAGAAGAAATAATATGCAGTAAATGCAGAGTTAAATATTGTCGGATATAATTTTAAGAAACCGCATCCTTTCATGTCTAGCACAAGATCATCTTAGTCAAGCCAAGCTTATTATCAAATAGCCTCATCAATTAAAAATACAGTCTCCATTCATTTCTGTAGAGCGTTACAACTACTCATCTCCGCTCAATCAAATTTCATGAAGGGTACTATTCCCTTGAAGAAGGAAAACTTATTTTTGCTAGTTTTGGCTAAAACAGTTTATAAGTGTTAGCAGTGTTTCTTAGTGTAAAATTTTAGCCTTATAAGCTTATGAACAAAAACGTTAAGTTGTTTATCGCCTTAGGTGACTCTATATGGGCTTAGGTTCCTGTGTGCATCGCGGTTCAACATCCAGTTACAAATCCACTACTATGTAATGAAAAACCGGAATTTGGGGAATCATCAGTCGAAATCAAAAATCTTAATCAACGCCAGATGTTAAATGATCAAATGAAGAATAGAAAACAAATCAAAAACCAATATTTAAATCATTGTGAGAACTAAGTCTAAGAATATTAAGAATGATGAAGATTAAATTTTTCAGTGAACGAAAAGAGATGCAAAAGAATGTTTTGGTAATAATTGGGGATGAGGAAGCTGCTACGGCGAGAAGACCATCCAGCGTTTTTTACGAGTAGGATAGCTCTTCCACCTAGGGTCAATTGACCGGCAAATTTCGCTTAAATACCAGTTTAATGCAAGAAGTATTTGATTTTCAGCGACACCCAGAAACTTGCAGAAGACACCTTAACTTCGAATGCTCCTCTTCCAGAATGTAGGTACCAGGTAAATCTTCCAATTTCACTTCCAAGTTCTTCGTCTCAAAATGTGATAGTGTTCCCTCAGTTACAAATATGCTGCCGTGAGTAGAATTTGATGAAGTTTTCCTTCTCTCACTGCAATCTTTTAACGCATTTTAGACCAGCAGTATTTAATTTCACCTAACTGTTGATTAAGTAGAAGGGCATAGCTAGTATTTTCACATCTATGATCACATAATATTAAGCGTAGACATCGATCTCACTGTGATTTTCTCATGGAGTCGCGAATGCAGAATTATTAGTACTCGTTTCTTTTTAAGAGTACGGATACGAAATTCCAGGCTTTGGCTGAGAGGATCCAAAGCATATAGCTTTTCTTTCAATGGCATTAGCAGAAAATAATATCTTGCTTATATTTACCCTAAAGCTTTAAAAGTTTACTTAATCTTTCCGTCATATGGTACAAGACGAGAGAGTGCATACAAAGAGATAGAGAATACAAACTTGCTTTCGAGGTGAAGGTTCAAAAAACTACTAGGAAAGAGCAGTAATTGTTACAAACGTTAGGAAAACGTCGCTCGAATTGAGTGTAATCTTTTTAGTTTTAGTACGTTTCACAGCACTCTGTTGTTCATATGCTTCCTTATTACAGTTTCCCTCAGTTAGAAAAATTGAAGATGGAAAGGGTTTGCGAACATGAAAAAAATGAATGAAAAAACACAGCTAATTGCTTAAGTGCAGTCCTAAGTCACGGCAAGGCGCCACGAAAGTAATAGTAGTTTCTCCTGCATGAGCTCTACCTCAAAACGTTTCAAGTAGTACGTAGCATCCTCATTATTCTTATTTATAGTTGCATTATTGCTTAACCTGGAGAAGTTATTGTGCAATTTTATGTCTGCCTTGGTAGTAGATTTTGCTTGTGCCTTCTTTGAGCAGCTCAACCTACGGACCAAAAATGGCCTTGACGAAGTATCGATGGTGAGCCCAGTGTGGATATTTTTAGGTGCTTGACGGTGGAAAGGGCGGAAGCCCACTGACATTTGCATCAGTGGGGCAAGTAGTATATCATGAGTGGACGTGTGACCCAGAAGGAAAACTCTCAGGTTTCGCTTTAAATTCGAAAATGACATTGAAACTGGGAGATGTGCTATCTAAAGTATAGTTTGTTTGTAAATGAGTACGCAAAATCTAACCATACTTCATTGCAGAGGATTCCCCATTTTGTGCGACAGTTCATTCGTGCAATGTTAAAGAGGATGGTGGCCGTGAAGTGCTACTACTTGATGAAAACGGATGCGCCGTTGATAGGTCTTTAACGAGTTTCGTTATGAAATCGTTCGACGACAATTATTCATTCCCTCCTCATTGCTTTAACTGCTTGCTGCCTTTCATGCCAGCAGTGGCTCTAAACGACATGTTAAAAATATTCTAGGAAAAAGTCGAAACCTTTCAAAATCCTCGGTACCGCAGGGTGCACACTACTTTCGAAATAGCTTCTAGCATCATTGCATATATCCAAAAATGCGTCGCTCTAACGTATCCATATTTTAAGGAAAGTTCTATTTAAAACGAATATCTGGAGCTTTTAAAGTGGTTTTGTACAATTCTTAACGAGATCAAATGGAGTGGCATCACTGACGTTTTCGAAATCTTCTTTGTGAATTCTTCATGGTCGTTGCAGTCTTGATGGGAAACCAGAAAGCCGAGCTAATTAATCAGAGTTATTTAACACATTCGAGACCACGTCACTTCTATAGGTGTCAATTGCAATAGAACATTATGACTGGTATAGGCCGTATAGAGAGCTTTGTGTTTCTGACACTCGATTTTGGGATAAAGAGCTCTTTTCCTACATTTTTTTTCAGCATTCCTACACTTCACTCGAGAGCCTGTTCAGCGTAGATATTTTGGCGGGCGAGGGTTGAGGATCGAGCTATATTCCGTACCTAGAAATGCACAAACACCTTTCTTCAAATGATTCACCGATCGCTATTATGACTGTCAAGTGACTGTTATTACAGTTCTTGTCACTGTGATGAAGCAAGTGATCGTATAGAATTGGAAGGGAGATAAGAATACGGAAATAGGCTCAAAGTAGGATACAAAAACTTCCAAATGCTAGTATTAATTAGTGCTATGTAGTAAATAGATACTAAATAGTAAATAAATATTATTCATAACCATAGAGCGGTAGAGAGAAGAGCCTTCTATGGTGATGTCACCTTCACAGCTTCTCAAGTCTTCTGATCGAAATACTACCGTCTATTTCCGAAGAAACACGAAATTGAATCTCGTCGAATGTTACGGCGAATGTGTTACGCTAAATTTCGTAATCACAGTCGTAATTCAGATCTCATATTCACAGCCTCTTTACTGTTTGCTTTAGCAGTACACACAGAATTCATCTTGTTTTCTATTTACTACTCCATATGGGCCTCGTGAAAAGTGATCACGTGGAGTCATGTCTACGACGATATTTAGCGAACTTGCTATTTTTCTCTGAAAAAGTCCATCCACCTGTACTGTCTTTGCAGGTACCTTCTCAATAACCTAGACTATACTTCCGATCTTACAGGCGGTCAAATCTCACAGGTTAGCGCCTCATTGGACATGTAGCTCATCTTTTCAAAAATTATCAGTGTAAAAGCGCACCGAGAGCGATTAAGGTGTTCAAATTTGCTGATCAACACTCGCTGTTTTTCCAGTGTCAGATTCGCCTCAGTTTGAAAGAAGGACTAGTTTGCCGGGTAAGAATATATTCAAAATTTGAATGTTTTTTTAAAGGAAACCATCTAAAACATTTAGCGGT
This sequence comes from Angiostrongylus costaricensis, assembly GCA_900624975.1. Classification (NCBI taxonomy): domain Eukaryota; kingdom Metazoa; phylum Nematoda; class Chromadorea; order Rhabditida; family Metastrongylidae; genus Angiostrongylus; species Angiostrongylus costaricensis. The sequence continues at coordinate 25,620 of UYYA01003988.1, read as the reverse complement.
CATCGGATGATTGCCCAAAAGTTCTTCGCGGTAAACGCTCAGCAGAAAGCGATAATCATGAGGACAACGTTGATGTTGTATCGCAGTACATGACCATTTTCGACATCGATGATCTCGGCGGTAGATCTTGGCTTCGACATTTTGCTTACATGTTATGTACAACCTAATTTCAGAAAAAATGTCGGGAATATCAGCAGCTCTACCTTCTAGTCAACAGCTCCGTAATGGAGAAATATGCATTTCACAACTAGCCGCTGGATCTCTGTTGTCTCTCTTAGCATCATCAATATTGATCTGTATACTTTCCATCGCATTTGCCACTTACTGGAAGGTTTCTAGCGATGTAAAACACGGAGACTAAAACTGCTTTGCTGACTATGTTCTTTCTTGTCTGTAGACTTCCGCGACTTTGTCGTTGTCGTTTGTACGGATATTACGACTTTGCCTTCAAATAGCATAATACATGTAGTGCCTACATGTACATATAGTCTACCGATTAACCACTGATGGATTTCGTTTATATCCACAAGAACCAGATCGCTTGACATATTTTTCGCATACCTGCTTTCCTCACTGTTCGACTTCCACCAGTTGATGAAATTACACATCTACTTTCATAGCTTTTACGTCTACGCGTTTTCACGTTGTAAACATGTGTTAAAACTTTTGACTTCATGTGCTAATATGCATGAGTTATATGTATTGCTATATTTCAGTAAATCAAACAGCTTTAGGTCATCTGTTGAACCCTGCGAAACCCATATTCTCTACTTGTTGGACAGCTGGGCATGAAATATTGCTTCGGACTTAGAAGCAATTTAATAATAGACCGATCATTGCGTTTCGCATTTAAAAAAAGCATAGAATGCACCCGAAAATATATTTTCTCTCATAATCTAGTGCGTTGGGACATTTTGTGTCAATGTCAAATTCGCCACCAGTTCCGATGGTTCGCGTTTTTACATGGCCGATCGATCCGCTACCGCTGAAGGGAACACGAAAAGCGCTATCTTGGGAACCAAACTAGACGTCATTGATTCTCTTTTCGAAAATTGATGTCTTTCGATATGACAATTTAACTGTTTCACTAATGCATTAGATTCATCAAGAAAGCCTTTCATTCCGCACATAATGAAAAGCAGGACCTTGTTCGAGCGCCGTCGTGGTCTTGTGACGAAAACTAATTGTTAACATGGATTCAGCTTTGCTCAGCAATCATGTTAGATTGTTTATTCTTTACTTAGGTAACCCAAGAGTAGCTAGAGAGTTTTTTTTTTAGGAACTCTGCTTTGATCGTATTTATTCTCTTATAACTTATGATATTAGATCAATATATAACGAAGCTAGGCTCCACGTTATGACCTGCTAATTTGGCTGAATCAGTGAACTCTTAATTAGTATCAAGTATCAAGGCAGATTGTCCAAGTGTGGTTAATGAAAAGGCTATAATCAAGCCTGAATTTCGACTTGACTTATTGGGATGCCTGTTGATGACGTCAAATTCAAAATTAAGTGAACAGAATCATCTAACTTGGGTTGGGGTACACTGGATCACGTCATATGTTACTAGTTGGACGCTCTTGACTTATTAAAACTTTGAATTCATCGAGAAAATAATCCATAGAACAATGTCCTTTGTAGTGTTTGTTCAAATTCGCAGCTATAAAAGGAATATTCATCAGATTTTTAATCTTTTCTTTTTTCCGTATTTTTGTTGAGCAAACGCGAGGTGTTATTATTCTTTATTCACGAACAAGCTGACGTTTCGGCGGATTTCGCCTTCCTCAGAGCCTGGAAAGGTCAAGTTGACAGCAATCTATCCAGCCAAACACCTCCATAACCAAACAAAGAAAGCGCTAAACCAAGATTTCAATCACGTTGAACACAGCTTTGCACACTCACCGCTTTCTATGTGGCTTCCACTGAATATGTCGCGTGAAGACCAAGCGCACAGAGTTCACATTCGCGTTTACTCAACAAGAATACGAAGGATTACGAAGAAATTAATGCCGAGGTTGTTTCTATCCTCTCAGACAAATCTGGTACCAATTTTTTGACCCCGTAAGGGGTGCTTGTTTTGGTGTTTGTCGTGGTTGTTTTGGGGAACTAGTCTTCTTTATTAATGCAATTTAGCGACCAAAATCGAACCAATTCTGCTTGGAACACTTTCTTAAACTGTTGAACTACCATCGCTTTGCTAGAAGCCTTTATCCGGCTGACGACTTGTTGTCTTCGTCTTCTTCAGGATTTCGATGTTCAGGGTCGAATGTGCACTACTGTTAATTCTTGCGACGTGGATCCTCGTGCCCTCAATGAATTGAAACTTCTAGAATGGAAAGCTTCTATAATTTTTACAAAACTGTGCTACGGCTCTAGCAAAGCCTCAACCACAGGTGGCTGTCAGTTTTCTTGTGGAGGGAGTTTTTTCTAGACAAATCTAATATCAAGTATGTGTATTATTGCATGAACTCAAGAGTGTTTTTCAATGTCGCGCTATGTAACTGCCATTGAACCCCTCGATCTGCTTCGTACAACCTCGATTGTGTTGTAAAGGCTGTATCCATCATGAATGCTAATCGACATCAATATTTTGTTGAGATCTTGCAGAGCGATGCAAAAAAAAGTTTTTGGTGGATTGTGATGATATTGCTTCCGAAATTTTACAGCATTCAGTCCTTTGCTTAAGATTCAGTGCCTTGGACAACACGAACTCCGTAAGATTTTGTAGCGGTTAATTCATATACATTCTAAGCCTTGTTCATTTATTTTTCCTCGGTAGATCTTCGTATAATTTTTTTAAAAAGCTTTTCCAAGTGTTAGTGTTTTCCTATGCTAAAGTTCATCTAGCTCGCCTATAATGCTTCGACCTTTTTCTTCCGTAGTTTGATGTTGAGAGGTTCTCTCTTAGAGTGGACATTGAGCCTATTTGTTTGAAGCATCTTTTAATCACCTCCGACTTTTCTGTAGTTCGATAGCAGACTTTTGGCCAAATTTACTCGTTCGATACAATTTGCACACAGGCTATCGCGCCAACGCACGCCTAAGGTGAGTATAGCTACAAAAATGTTTTAGGTTTATGTCAAGTCGGCGCGCAACAGGGGAGGAACTCCACCCGTAGCTCCACACATATCTCAGGGAGGTTTACTTTTGGCTATTTGTACACCACCTGGAGGCGCACCATGTAGCAACAACAAGGAGATAGGTTTCTCTATGTCTATTATGACTTGTGATGATTTAGTCAAACTCCCTTCTATTTCACAAATTTCGTCTGCTATGAACTGTATTCTACGCTGTAGAAAAACAGAACTCGAGGAGTTCCGCATAAATTTTCCATCTAAAAGAGGGGAAATGCATGCGCTTTCACACATTTGTAATAATCCTGCTTTTATTCTTCTGCTGACAATTTTTCTGTAAGTAGAGTACTTGAAAACTTGATGACATTACATACCTATTAAACTGACTTTGTCCTAGGGTTCCAAAGATACACACGGTCGTCCCACAATGAATTTTTGCCTTAAAGCAATTTAAATGAAATGTAGACAGCTAAAAATATCCCCTATAAATTTAGGGACATCCAAGTCCTATTGGACGAAATCATTCTTGTCCAATTGCTCGCCTATTTGACATTCGGTTTCCAAAAATTCGGAAATTTATCGTCAAAGAATAGGAATATTTCGGATGCTGTTTACTTCAATCAACAAGATTTCCAGCTAATTTCGGCCTTGCTAAAGCTTTAAGGTCTTTTGTACCTCCACTTGCATTGTTTAAATTCTATAATAATCACATCGCTGGAAGTCTGTTGAAGTATTTCGTTTTAGAAATCCGTGGTTATTATCATCATTTGCTTATACTAGAGGTTAGAAGACGTTTTTCTTTCCATCATTTTCACTAATTTCAAGCAGTCGATACTTATCATATGAGGAATTCGATTCGGTCAATTGTGGGAGAAGGATGTGTGACCATAGCTGGAAAGTAGACTAAACGGCTAATCATAAGAGGCTACGCATCTGCATTCCGAGACAGTTGGATTCAGGGAATGGGCACTTCGTTCTGCGGCACCAAATTACTTCACATCTTCAATTCGTTTTCGTAGCAAGGAAAATTAGTTTATGGTAATGGTGAGGAAGTTTAGAAAATGACTGACAATTTTATGGTCACACCGAGCTGTTGAAATTTGAGGGAGCTATAGCTGCGACCGCACTAGCTCTCAGAAAGAGTGATGGCGTGTTTGATCCCCACTACGGACACCTGCAGTCTGGAACTCTGGAAATATCTCAGCTTCATTGTCATTGCATTCGACCCAATGTTACATCTGCAAGACTGTCCATGAAGAGGAACTCCTCCTTAAGCGATAACACATTGCCCTGAAATTCCACAGAGCGGCAGAAAAACATCTTCTTGAGCAAGGCAATAAATCTTAGGCAGACAGCAGAGTAGCGCAAAACTTTAGAAACTATATCACAACGCAATAACAACTGGCTTAGTAAATGGTTTAGCTGAATCGTGAAAAAACATTGTTGTTGATCAACACTTATGACAGAAACGGTATGAATGTGTCGTTTTCTTGTTCAGCAATCGCGAGGTTTTTAAACAGCATACATTTACTTCCATAAAAACACAATACAATACAACGCTAGCTGACGTTTCGGCAGTATCGCTTTCTTCAGAGCCGCTTTTTCGTGACTTGCGTCAACCACATGCGACTATAACCAGCTGTTCTAAACTTCCTCATTGGAAGTCACGAAAAAGCGGCTCTGAAGAAGGCGATACTGCCGAAACGTCAGCTAGCGTTGCATTGTATTGTGCTTTTATGGAAGTAAATGTATGCTGTTTAAAAACCTCGCGATTGCTGAACAAGAAAACGACACATTCATATTCCAATGCCGAGGTTAAGAGAAAGTCGATCCTGGGAACTATTACAAGAAACGGTATGTTCATAACAATCACTGTGGCACTGTGGAGGTCGGAATTTTCAATATTACCGAGATCTGGCTTTTCTTAGAAATACTATCGAGCTGATGTGCAAGGCTGTGCATAGGAGAGACAAAAAATGTGAATGACGGAAGAGCAGCAGCCTTGACTGCAGTGACAGAGATAAGCGATGTCAACGTCAACAAAAGCTTGTTCAGTGAGAAATCCGATATTACCGCCTTAAAGTACTCAACTGGAACAGTTTTTGCGCTCTGAAAACCATTTCGATCAGAGTCAGAATGGTTGGATGTGTCATTTCAGCAGTGAACTTTCGTGAGGCTAGACATATTCAGTGGTGTAGTAAGATAATCCATCAGCTAAATCTAAGTGAAACAACGTTTATGGGGAAAGAATTAGCTTCTATTTTTTATTTCCACTCAATGAATTGAATACTCTCAAGTATGTGTGTCTAAGATGGAAAGGCAATATGGTGAAGAACCGGCTTTTTGTCCAACTTTTCGACTCTACGATTCCATCAATCTACGATAACGTAGACTTCGAAAACTTGGGCACATAAAAACCGTGAAAGATTGCTGAGAATTTTCGAGGGCAACACGGGGAAAACACAGTTAGGAATTCAATGTTTTTCATCAATAAGCAGACACGAGGTTGTTAATATTGTTAATATACAGATAGGCATATTAACAACCTCGTGTCTGCTTATTGATGAAAAACATTGAATTATCAATTAATGCCGAGGTTAACAGAAAGTCGGTCTTGGGAATTACAGTTAGGAATATTTCTTGTCATCCACATCATCCACATAAAAGCATTAACACGAAGTTTCAATCGTCATCAAGCTATAAATCAGATAGGCAAGATGACGAAGCGTCGTAACGACAACCACTTGGCAGAAGCCGTTTCCGAATAGGTTCCTCAGAATGTCAAGCGTGTAAAAAAAACCAGAAACTCGATAATGATTCACCTTCACCACTGTCATAAACGAGAGTCAGGAAACCTTTCTTGCATTTTCAACAACCAGAGACACTGGACAAATTTGCTATAAGACACGGACTGGTGCCGCCTCGAATCAGTCGGTAATCGATTGGTAGACAGGAGACTGCACCAATTTTAACGTCGCCCACTATCTCATGCAAGATAGCTACTGTACCATCATATAGTCTTCTCAGTTACAATTTGTCTTGACTTTTTCTTTAGTTCATTTTATTGCTGATTTCAAATAAGGAGTTTTCACTCATGAGTGGTCCACTAAAGTAGTTTATTTTGACGGTTTCAATCCCTTTCAGCCACTAAAAAGAACCACGATTAGTGGAATGACGAGTTTTCTAAAGACATTAGATCGAAAGAAGACATGTTTTTTCAGAAAGCAAACGTCGGAAAATGAATAGAAACAATTCATCTCGGCTCGAGTTTTACGAAATTGCTAGTCATTTTGTTCTACTATTCACTTTTCTAAAATAAGACCCGTCTTCACATCTACTGTGAGGTTTCCAACATTTCTCACGTTTGACTCGTTTTCTGTCATCCATAGGCTAGTAAGGTCTTCCAACTGTTATGCATGGCTTCGTCCTCTTTTTGAGGGCTTTTTTTCATCTTGAATGTTGTCATCCCAATGGTTTACTATCTCATCGTGTCTGGTAGGCGTTGCTGGGTGTCGGACTGCTATATACCGCGAAGGGATTCATGTCCCCAACAGGGCCTCTCATGCTGGGAAGAGTCTGGTGTTTCCATCAGGAAGCCTAACTAAGAGTAAACCAATGCCGGGATCCACCAACGTCTTGGTATCAAACTAGTCGCATGGTGGCAAACCTCCCTCTGATCCACAAGGGCGGTGACTGCCTGTGGTGATGACGACCTAGGGCAGACCTTGAATAGGCCGACCTCGAGAGTCCACGCAACAACAGCGACTAAAGCAGCAAAACTCCGGAAAAACGAAAATTACGCTGGGGCTCGCCCAACTAGTGAGGATCGTTCATCCAAGTATCCAAATACTGAATGCTTTAGAATGCTAGTCTAGTCGATACTGTTTGGATTCTCTAGATAGCAGGGCTAGAGTGTTCCCAGTTGGTTTTCAGAGAGTGATTTTTTTTCTCTAACAAACCCGGTAACAATTTTCCGTCTCATAGGGTTGAAAAACTTGGTGAGCTCGGAACGAAATCGAACCAGGACGGGCTCATGATGATCGGCACCACTACTACTGTTTTAACCGTTCCTGAAATTCACTTTTTTGATTCTAGCTGCTAATGAGGTGACACGAATTCACTTCGTTCTTTTCCAGTGTATCGTTGCTTTAATTTCGGAAAGGTTGCAAATTTCTCATGAGGAAATTGTACGATTCTCATGTGAAAACTCATGTCTGCTATATTATCCTCCAACTATTTTCGAGATAATTTCCAAAGACTCATGTCGAATTTTATTGCTAATTGTGTATTTTATGCTTAAATCATAGTTTCGAGCTTATGTTTCGATGTGAAGGTGGTAATGAGGAGTTAAAAAGAACTAAGCGGCCGGCATTGACCAATCCCTTTAGATGCGCAAGGCATTCAACCTCGTCAAGGATTGTTAGAGGTGATTGAATGCACATATGGCCTAGACAGTGACTTAGAGTAACCTACTGTTGTATCGAGTCAGTGGTGCTATCTTCCCCGGCATGTATGGCACAAATTTACCGACTCCGAAGGGATAGAAGGCTTGATGAGCATGCGGCGTGGGGACCGATTCTATGTGTACTGTAGGACGCCTTCGATCACTGCGCTAGAAGACAAGTGGCATTCCTGAGTCGGAAAATGCTTCTATTATAAAATAGCGACCGCAAGTGTCTGCGGTGGGAAACGAACGCACTATTGTCCTTTCCGGGGCTAACGCTTTAACCACCACACCATGCGGCTTTGCAAATATCTCAGTGTCATCGTGGTTCTATTTCACATAACATGTTGCTGCGAAAAATTGTACTACACAGCAAATGAAAAGTTAGCATTGTGTCAATGCCGATTTGTTCTCCCAAGGTCAATTCCGTTAACGGGTGATTGTCGATGGCACTGGTAGATAGAAAACCAGCAGAGGCAGGCGAAATGAAGGATTCGCATGGTGTGGTGGTGAACTCGTCAACCCCGGAAGGAGTAATAGCGCATTCGTTCCCCAACGCAGATCTCTGCTGTCGGGAGGTTTGCAAATATCTCAGCATCATTATGACTGGCGAGTCATTCTAGTCACAGTCACATGTTTTTGATCACAGTTCTCATGACGAATGATGACCAAATAAGTTGTGGTAGACGAATGGAAACGAAATAGAGAGAAAGATATTTATAGAAATTCGTATCTAATCAATACCTTCGATAGACTGGTTCCTATGGGTAATCGCAAAAATATGTGTTTTACATCTTTCCGTTACCGTAAAGTGGTAAAATATAGAACATTTTAGATAGACTGATGTGTAAACGAAAAAAATAGGCGCTTCGATAAGAAGTTGTTGTGCTCCCCCTTCCCGCTCCCCCCCCCCCCCCCCCCCCCCCCCCCCCCATTGATTTCAGTGTAGCTGGTCACCATGGAATAGATTAACCTTTTTCTTCCACAAAGAAATCGTGAAATTTTTAAAATGTTCTTCTTGCATACAAAGCATAGTCAATGCTTATCTATAACTCGAGTTTAGTTCTATCTTTTCTTAATGAACAAATCGAACGTTATTATTACAATATTTATTCATTCACAAAAGGCGGCCTCGCCTTCGTCAGAGCCTGAAGAAGTCAAATTTACCACGGTTCCACTCAGTAAAACACTTTGATGACCGTAGCAGTTAAAACTTTATACATAAGCTTCCGTTATAGTAAGCAGCCTCTTTTAAACACCCACCTCTTTGTTCGTTGCAAATCTTTCAGTTAATTGGTGGAAAAAAGCCGCATGGAGTCTTACATGGTTCGGGAATCTACCCGGCTCAGGTTAACAAATCGGCCTGCGGGTTGGCGTGTGGTCACTCCTAATCACAAGGCATTTCCCAATTGAACTTCATTTTTGGTCTTTTTAAATTTACCCAAAATGCATGAAGGGTTTTACGCGCTGATGTTTTAGATTCCTATTCGAAAGTAGCAGCTTTTACTTTAAAATTTTCTCCGTTATGTCTCGATATCTCACGTGCACCCAGCGGAGTATTTGGCTCTACTTTAAATTTACCCAGAAGATGTACACACAATTCTCTATCCGTTTTGCTAAAGCATTCGGCTTCACATACACTACATTTGATTTCATACACCTACCCAGCACTCATGCAATCACCGTCTCTATCATTGGAGCAAATTACGCAATTGTGCCTCTCGCACAGACCGTTAGAATTTCAAACTCATTTTTTAGCTTAAGAGTTCAAATCAGATAAACAGAACAGTACAGAATGCTTTAATACAAAAAATAGTCGCGAGCTTGATTTCTTCTAGCATAAATCACGCATAAGGAGCGCAGAGCACAGTGGTAGTGATGCCGATCATCACGAGCACGGTTCTAGTTCAATTCCGCTCCGGGTTTACAAAGCCTTTCATCCCTAAGTGGTCGGGAAATTGCTACCCGATATTTCCGAGGAAAAAATCGCTGTTTGCAATCCAAATGAGAGAGCTCTAGCCTGGCTATATCGAGAACCCAGAGAGAATCGACTGGACCAGTATTCTACAACATTCAGTATTAAAGAAAAATCCTCAAGCAGCAGCTGAAAGCGCACGTAAAAGTTGAAGACCTTCGTGGATGATGGGTGCGAGGAAACGAATGGAATGTTAGAAGCGCTGCGATCTACACAGTTGGTGTAAAAGACGAGTCGTACAAGAAATAAAATTCACGTATATCGTCGACATCACAAATACCGAAAAGATTCATGTTGTACATGAATTGGCAGGTATAAACTGCCCATTATTCCACGAACTTTCGCTGAGCAACGCAATGAGGTAGGTTGCTTCCATTAGAATGAAGAGCATCGCACCTTTTCTCTGACGTTCTCTTCGTGAGATGAGATTTAAACACGTGAATCTCACCATGCTCTGCCATTGGTGAAGAAGAGTTTAAGCACGAGTGTTCTCGTAGCAGATGTATTCATTTTAGGAACTGGTACCGAACGGATCTAACAATTATATACGCTTTAAAGCCACTTGATTGCGAGATTTTCGTCGAATTAGCAATAAAATAAATTCGGGCTATATTAAGGACACTCATTTACATATTTGTTACTACTGCATACTTGGTATACGGAAAAACGTAAATTCGTTGGAAACAGTGAAGACAGAGAGCACGTACCTTGAATGCAAATGTGTCTGGTGAGATGCACGTATTTCACTTAACCCCTTTTGAATTTTTAACCTATCTAGACAAGGATAAAGAGCAGAACAGCTTTGCTACTCAGCAACGCAAGGTATTTTATGTATGGAAGACTGATATCCAAAAGGGTATACTGTAGGGTAAAATACGTAGTTAATGGCTGTCATTTATGGCCGTCACTTACTAAAGGCACCGAAAATCACCTGAAATATTAAAAAAAATGGCTAGATAACTCAACGACTTACGGCTTGAAAACAATTCATGCTATCCATCCCGTCAATTTCAAAGCTGAATACGGTCATAACGGTTAGCTAAAAGTGGAAATTAAACGTATTTTCTGCAGTTTTTCACGACACCGATTTATCGAATCGGCAAGGATTTCTTCCGCTTCGTTCGCCAGATAGAAATGCAAAATTGTTTTCTAGCCTGTGTGGTTTTATAAACAATAATCCCGATCGGATACCGCACGTCGATTCCGAGGACCACCTTCTTTGGCGCAATTAGGGTCTGAGCTATTGAGATTTGCTAGAAAAAGGTGAAGCTTTTTTAAAACTTTAGGCCTAGATTACAGTCTTGTACAACATTTTCAAAACATCAAAGTAATGGAAAAGCAATTTTCTTACAATCACAGTGAACTGCTGACCCAGTAACATATAATGACGATTAGATTACAAGTTGGACTGCTTTGCCATTCCTCATGTAGTGATCATACCGCCTGTGATTTGGGTGACTTATTACTGTTAAGGTTTCAAAGAATTGTTCATGCTGATGAGAAAATGTAGGTCTACAGCTTTTGCGTAAGTTTTCGCTGACAATGTTTACTTCTGTATTTACTGCCTACTGCAATTTTCAAAGCAAGGTATTATACGAAATCAGCTGTAACGATGCTGAGATACTCGCAAAACTTGGACCACGGGCCAGATCGAACCACGAATTCCCTCTTTGAAGGCTCATGCATTACACACGGGGCCACGGAGGTCCTCATTCTCTTAGCTAGTTTTCTATTTTTCACTGCCATTAGCAATCACCCATCAACGGGATTGATTTGGGGAGCCCACATCGGCATTGAACCCAGTTAAGCAGACGCTGCAGTCGAAATCACAGTGTTTACTTTTTTATTTGCCGCCTTCTACAATTTTCAGGGTAGCTCAGCATCGTTGTGGTTGTTTTCGCTGACATTTGGTCCAGAAAACTGAAGACCATTATGTCCTTTCCCGGCCCTAGATTCGTTAACATCTGCGTAAGCGTCAAACGAAGAAAAGCAGAAAACATGAAACGATTTCAGGTTAAAATCGCATTGTTAACTGTTTATTTAGAAGTTACAATTTTTTACAGTAGGGTACTATGTGCGATACAACCACAATGGTGCTGAGATATTTGCAAAACTCCGGACCGCAGGTATCTGAGGTGTGGGGAGAACGCACTACTATCCTTTCTGGGGATGGCGCGTTCGCCACCACATCATGAGTGATCCTCGTTTCGCCTTTCTCTTCTCAGTTAGTTTTCTTTCCGCCAGAGGGAAAAGACGAGACGAAGGGCATGTATGGTGTGGTGGTGATCGTGTGAGCCGCCGGAAATGGTAATAGCGCTTTTGTTCCCTACCACAGAGGCCTTGCGGAGTTTTGCAAATATCTCAGTACTATTGTAATCCCATGTTGATCCATCAAAAATGCATAAACTAGTTTTTTAACTGGGTGATTTTCCTAAGAAATCCAGTCCTACTCGCCTCTCATTAAATATTACGTGACGAAGCTTTTTATCGCTCATCAGGTATAGGGTATTTAGACATTGTTCGTTGTGAACCGAAAAATGGAAGTGCTGTAATTTAAGCAAACATTTTTAGCTAGAATCAATTCTAACCACCGTCATTCTTGCTTTTGCTTGATACCAGCATTTGAAAATCGGATTCCGAACATTCGCCGATCTCTTAACTGCTACTATCTTTTTAATAATTGCAAAGTCGATATGCTTGAATAGAAGAGGGAAATCTGCTAACTGCACAATCACAAGTGATTTTTACACCTTCCCCGCTTTCATCTGCAATCTTTTGGTAGTCCGAACTTTTTCTGACACCATTTCAACCTAAATGTCAGCAGATATAACTTAAGCTAATAACTATTTTCATCTTTATCGATGATTCAATGTATTACCTTGCGTGTCAATAGGTCCATAAACGTGCGTATGTTTTTCGTCTCTCTATGTGTGTTTGCCTGTGTGTGTATGTTTGTGTGCGTGTTTGTGTGTAGGTATGTGTGTGTGTGTATGCATGTGTGTTTGGTGTCTCGATGATCGACCGCACACCACGCATTGTTTTTAAAACGATTGACCATTCACCTTCCAAATCTCGTTGATAAGATGCGCAGCCACATTTAGTGCGTGTAGTAATGTCGATGACTGTCATTATTCCCGTGATTCCTTACATTTCAACCTAACCTATTCAGTTCCACCATCCAATTTCGGCAAGTAGTCTTTAAAATGTTACCAAATGACAAATGCTTTTACAGACATACAAACCATGTCCGCATCATGGAAAACAGTGGATGATTTTTATGAGCATTCAAATGTGGCTACGGTGCGACTAGATGACATAGCTAAACGTGGTACGTCCTTGAAATCATTCACTAAAGCTTTTCTTTCTAACTTGCACAAAACCTGGGAAAGTGGGCGAATTTAACACTTCGAAAAATAATGTTTCAGGCAAAACGCCGAAGTCGTCAAGAGGAAGTTAGTGTGAGACATTTTGGTTATTTTTTCATAAAGTTTTTTGAAGCGAAATGAAATTTGGTTGGAAGTTACAGTAGTGCATCTCATGGCGCACTTCCTTTCATTTTTCGATAAAAAGTTTGGATTACGACATTTGTTTTTGTTGTCTATACTAGCTGTTTATTCATTCCTTGGAGGATATTGTATATATTACTTCGAGGCGAACGGCGAGGCAGAGGTATATTGAAGTTCCACGGTCTAGATATGGACAATGTAATTAGTAGAATAGCTGTCGCTATTACTTATACTTATGCTGCATTTATTGCTATTTCTGTCGCCAAATAATATTATGACGTTATCAGTTGCTTGCTATTTAATAAGTTTTTGCTTTTCATTTGTCTCTGTGGTATATTTGATAAGGCGATCCCTGCACGGAAAGCCGACTTAGAAAGGAAAATTTTGGAAATCGTTCAACGGTACAAACATAGTGATGGCAACCAGACTTTAACTAATAAAGTGGCAACATTAAAGGTACGTATTAGTAAAAACAATTGCTTTTGCTTTTCTTTAGTAGCTAAAGAAATAAAGGCTTTTAGGTGAAGATCTCATTTGAAAGTGAACTGAGAAAATGTATTAATGGTCAGTGCTAAAAAGAGCGGTGGTGGCGGTCGTATTCTTTTTTATTTCAGAAGGACTATATTGATATGCTGAACACCGATGGTGTTTTTAAATGGTCTATATATTACAAAACTGATGAAACGGATCATTGGAAATGGACACTTAGCAGCAGTTTCTTCTATTCAATGAATGTATACACAACTATAGGATATGGTTAGTAAAGAAAAAAAGTTTTTACTGCGAAGGCTTGGTGAAAGCATTTTTTCAGTGAGAAAAAGCACCCATAAAGGTTATCCGTAAACATAGAAAAGCTTGGTCACTTCCTTCATGCGGAAAATAACGCACGATGAAAGAGATCTAAGGCTCGAACAAGTGTTTCTACGCTTCTTTTAAAGAGAAGCACCGAAACTTTTCATCGTGTGACATTAAATGAATGGTTCTTGAACACTTACGAGTTAAAATTCCTTCAAAAAATTTAGGTGGGTATTTATATAAGCTTTACTTCTTTAGAGGTTTCATTAAGTTGATTCTTCTTCATATTTTTTGCGAACTACTGAACTGATTTACGATTTACTGAGGCTTCTATTGTTATCTTTATTCTTAACCTTTTTATATACTGCCTACTATAATTTTTCAAGGCAGGATATTATGCGAAATAGAACCACAATAATGCTGAGATATTTGCAAATCTCCGGACCGCAGGTGTCTGCGGTGGGGAACGAACGCGGTGTTACCCTTACCGGGGGTAACGCGTTCAACACCACACTATGCGAGTTCTTCGTCTCGCTTCTTTCACAGCCAGTTTTCTATCGATCACTGCCCTCGGCAATCACTCGTTATCATTTTGGTTGTATTTCACATGTTACTCTGCCGTGAAAAATTATAGTAGGCAGTAAAGAAAAGGTTAAGATTGTGGTTCTAACTTCAGCCCCAGCTTAACTGGGTTCATTGCTGATTTGGGCTCCCCAGATCAATCTCGTCGACGAGTGATTGCTTATAGTAGTAAACGATAGAAACCTAGCTGAAAAACAGGTAGAACAAAGAACCCGCATGGTGTGGTGATAAAGGTGTTAGCTCCCGGAAAGTCTAATAGCACGTTCGTTCCCCACCGTAGAAGCCTGTGGTCCGGAGTGTTGCAAATATCTCAACATCATCTTGGTTATCTTTAATTCTAATGTTGTTGTTACTTCTCAGTATCATTTGTGTAATTTAACCTTTCTTCAATATTAACCGAGCGTCATCAACTTTTCAATCCCTATTTTTTTATCACGTGTTATATCTAGCCTTGGACTTTTAGGTTCGATTGCTCCAGAGACCTTTGCAGCAAAATGCTTCACCGTAGCCTATGGCATTGTGTTCTGTCCAATTACCTGGATCATTATCCGCGATATCGGCCAATTGGCTTTAGTATATATTACAACATTTTACGCACGACTTAAATTAAAGTTGTAAGTAGACTAATTCCTGAATTGAAACTCACATGCTGTTTTAAAATTGAAAACTGTTGAATTTCTTTTCTCTAAATGTTCCTTTGAGTTCACTTAAAATGTGGTTAACTTCAGTTCGAACGTGAGTGAAAAACAGGATCAAGTCTTCATGCTTCCATTTTGGATATGCGTCGTAATCTGTGGACGTATGCAATAACACATTTCAAGGTGCATTTGCTTCTTATTCTTCAAATATGTTTAGTATTTAGTGATAATGGGCAGCGGTACCATCTGGGTGTACTATTATGATGCGTTCTCGGGTCCACCTGGCACTGGAATGCCGTGGTTCCTTGCGCTTTACTTCACTTTTCAAACATTCACAACGATTGGGCTTGGTGATGTCATGCCGAACAACATTCCAGTCAGTTCTCATTGAACACTGTTCTTCGTAAAAAAAAGGGTTATCGATAAATTATATAGTTATTTGAATTACTTTACCATTCACGTCAGTTCATGAAGTGTGACTTCTGCAAAAGCCATTTGGTGTTTATATATTGGGAACCCACGCATATTCGAGAATTTCGAAATAACTTTACACTGCCGAGTTCCTACTAACTGGTTCAAATAACACCGCATGGCTTTCTTCGTCACTGCGTGTGGTTTACACCGCCTTAATAGTTGATCTGAGAATATCAAGCAAAATTTGGAAAAGTAGTTCATACGTTGAGAAGGACACAGCCAGGAAAAGGCTTCAGGAATACATTACGATGCTCATTTTTTATCTTGAGTACTTTTCACACACATCTACGTTGCTCAGAAAAATTGATGGAAAGCAAACATTTTCAACCACAATAATTGCTGAGATATTTGCAAAACCACGGGCCGCAGTGGTCTGCGGTGGGGAACGAACGCGCTATTGTCCTTTCCGGAGAGTAACCGGAGTCTTGCAAATATCTCAGTAATATTGTGTATTGTGGTTGTATTTCGATTAATACCCTACCATAAAAATTATAGAAGGCAGAAAATAAAAAGTTAGCGGGTGATTGCTGATGGCAGAGATCGATAGAACTAACTGAGACACAGGCGAAACAAAGGACCCGCATGGTATGGTGGTGAACGCATTACTCCCCAGAAAGGGCAATATGGCGCGGAATCTTCCAAATATCTCAGCAATATTGTGTATTGCGGTTGTATTTCGATTAATGCCCTGCTAAAAAATTATAGAAGGCAAAAAATAAAAAGTGAAACATTGCAAACATTCTTAACCCTTTTATTTACTGCCTTTTTCTTCTTAATGGCGGGGTATGCTGCGAAATATAACACGCATGAAATGCTGAGATATTTGCAAAACTCCGGACCTCCATTAAGAAGAAAAAGGCAGTAAATAAAAGGGTTAAGATTGTGATTATAACTAAGCCTCAGCTTAACTGGGTTCATTGCCGATTTGGGCTCCCCAGATCAATCCCGTTGACGGGTGATTGCTGATGGCAAAAAAATCGAAAAAACTAGCTGAGAGACAGGCAAGACGAAGGACCCGGATGGTGCAGTGGTGACGCGCTGCTACCCGGTAAGGACAACAGCGCGTGTTCGTTCCCCACTGCATACACCTGCGGTACGGAGTTTTGCAAATATCTCAGCATTTAATACGAATTGTAAACATTTTCAGTTCGACCCGATCATAAGTTCGGTCTTCTTCTTCAGCTTGCCAATGCTAAAGGTTCTTAACAGAATGTGCTACCTTAGTATCGAAAACGGCGTTCATGGTGAGTTACTTTGTAAGAGAAAGGTAATTGAGTAGTTTTCCAAGACGATATAAGCACTTTTTTCTCTCGGTTTTACAGCATTGCAGCTTCTTTTCGAAATACACGGAATTTTCTACCGGAAGCTGATCCGTCTTTTCAAATTAATTACTCTACTTACCTTTACTGTTAACCGTGGAGTTATACTCCGAGAATCAGTAAAGTCTCCATATCTCTTTCTGCACGCCTCTGATGGCCAATGATCCGGGGGATCCTTCCTTGAGCGAAACGGTAGCAGCACATGTTTTTTTTAACACTCTTGTTTCTATTTATTTGTATTTCTACTATCTTCAGCGAAAAAACTGTGGTACCTAAATAAATAGATAAAATACACAGTCACTTTGGTCTATATCCACACGTTAACGACAATGCGAGCCAGTGACGCTTTAACATTTTTCAATTTTTTTTTATCGAACATAATTTTTAAGTGTTGCAAATGTCATCGTATAAAGATTTATAAAGGATAAAGGATAAATAAAGATACAGATGGAAACATTTTGAAAACACCACTTAATGTGTTATCTCCGTCTAAAAACACCACTGCTGCACAAAAACTAAGCATGTATGCACAAGTAATGTCGAGTACAGAGGCATCACAGAGCGGTGACTGGATAGACTCTAGAGCAATAGTTATGGTCAATGCTGCAGTGTTGGGGAAAGTGCTTGCAAAGTGCTCTGAAACTTTGCCAATTACAAGATCATGATTCACTCCGACGTGCGGACGATACAGTTACGGCTTCTAGAAAGGTAGGGGAGAAAATTATTCACGATTTCTACCCGGATCTCTTCAATAGCCACGTCCGCTTTCTCTCATGGAGATAGAAAAAGGTGAATGCGTTGTTCTATCCGTTCAGTCTTTCAAATTTCGACATGCTATTCGATCGGCCGGGAACCCAAAAAGGCAAAATCTGGAGAGCGTAAGACGCGTACAACTGAAAAACGATCCAGTAGCCCTCATAACCGAACTAGCTTGGCTTTTCACATGTTTACCTCACCTGCATTACAGGTCGCCTCCTTGATTGTCGAAACACACGACAGGCGTCAGTAAATCTTCCATTTTCCCTATCGTATACAAAAGTAAGACAGTTAATTCTGTTTCTTCGAAGGCTTTCGATAAAAACTCTGACCATCGGGTGTGTGGTCTTCTGCAGCACGTTTGATATTCCGAGGAATGCGGTCACTAACGGCTCTTGTCCATCGGTTGACATTCATACGCATTACGTGTTCGACCCACTTTATCTTCAACTGTTTGTTGCACAAAACAGTATCTTTGATTTTTGATCGTTGACGCAGGTCGGAGCTTCGGATACCATCCCTTGTTTGTGTGACACGGGATACTTCTAACTTCGTTCTTTCGACTGCGCGTTTAATAGCGCCGAGTGACGTTTCATCCTGCCTACGCAGTGACCAGGTTTTTGACGCATAGGTTAAGACAGGAAGAAGTATCGTGGAGTTGAAAAGTTGGGGTGGAGTTAACTTCTCCTTGTTCTCTTCAAGACATCCCCGGGACTCTTGAAAGCTTCGCTAAGTCATTTATCATATTGATTTCCCAACCTAGGTAGACATAACTGGAGAATTCGGAGATATTCATTACGTTGAACGTGAATTCGGCAATCCGTTAAATACGTAGTCAGTCCGTTCCTCATGAACATCTTTCTTTAGATTTAGTCAAAAGCCAATTTTTCCACTGGCGTTATGAAAGTCGGCAAGCATTCGTTCCGCCTAGCTAATGTATAGTGTCATAAGATCGATGCCATCAGCAAGGCGAAGATGGTGTCATTGCCGACCATCGATTCTCACTCCCATGTTGTACCACCCCAGTGCTCGCATGATGACCTCTAGGGTAGAAAGTTTTGGCGAGATGGTATCACCTTTCCTAACTCCTCTTTTGACGTCGTTGTTAATATCGTTGTAGAATGGTGGCATCTTGCTTGTGAAATTTTTATATAGCTCAGGAAAAATCTTCACGTATTGAGCAGGAACGCTCTGGTTGTCCAGGGCTTCCTATGACTTCTTCTATCTCAACTAATTCAAAAGCTTTCTTTAAAACGATAAAATTGTGACAGAGAGGTCTGTTGCACTCTCGTGATACTTCAATGAATTTTTTATTATTTGGTTTTGGTCCAATGGAATGAATCCTTTTCGAAACCCTGATTGCTCACATAGTTGTCCTTAGTCCAGTGTTCTGTTAATCCCATTTAGAGTGACTCGAGTGAAAGTTTGTCAACCACAGATAGTAAGCAGATTGTCCTATAGTTGCCGTTGTCGTGAGATCACACTTCTTCACCAAGAGCACGGTCTTGGTGATCTCCTTCCGAGTAGAGGTCTTTGCATTCAAACAGGTAGCGTGTGTGGACCCGATTCAATGTGTTTATGACAACTGGAGGAAAGTTCTTCAGGTGCTCAGATCTTATGCTCTCCGGACAGGCGTAATTCGATTCCAAACCATAAGCAATAGACTGAACGTAGCGCCTTTTTCTCTTTTCCGTGAAAAATAAAGTCTTGTGCGAAGGAGGCGATGGTCTAATTCCATGTAGAATTTTGAGACAACAGTAACATCGTTTACGCAAGACCTTTGATTTACGTGTGATGTGGTTTATTTCGTTAAAGCACCCTCCACTGGAAAACACCTACGTCTAGAGCTGGGAGTTTGGCCTTCTGGAATTGCGAGTTGACATAGACGCTCTCGGTCTATATGATCAATTCAGGCAGCTATCGACCATTCTCGTTCCATTCTAATCTGTTGGTTGTCCTTATTCTTCCTCATCAACGTTGCCGTATGAGGGGCTTTATCGGAAACATGAGAAAAAGACCGCCCTGTTTTTTTCTGCTTAGCGTTTGATACGTACAACTTGTTGAACTGTCAAATTGAGAGATGCGTACGCCCACGGATAGCTTGCCAGTCCCTTCCAGAGTAGACGAGGGGCTCATTTGTAACAGGCTACTCCTAACCGTCTCGCATACACTTTCCTGTTACTTCATTGCAGGATTTTGCCAAATTGACTTGTAGAACACAATCGACATAAACGACAACACATCCATGCATGAATATGCCCTCGTAAATACAGAAGGTAAGTGCCAAATCGGTGCAGCAGAAACAGGGAGTCCATCTCTTAATTTACTTTCATCTCAGGAAAGTAAAGGGCGCTTTTGGTCCTCGAATAACCCCTTATCGCCCAGGAAGTCTCATTCAATATATTAAGATTTGCCAGTATAACACCGTTTCCTAACAATATTAACATTAAATGACCGACTTTATATCGATCTCAGCATAAAAAAATCGATATGTGCATATATATTCTTACGAATGCCCTCTTTGAGCTGATGCGAGGTTGTTAAAGTCGTCGTATCTGTTGTTGTTGCTGTTGTTTGATGGCTGACGTTTCGTCGCCTCCACCTTCTTCAGAGCCTTGGCTTATTTAATCTAACGACTGCCTTCGAAATCGGTGAAAACTCTACAGTATTGATGAAACGTCTATTACACGAGTAAATGCCATTTTGTTTTAAAACTATTTACCGTTTTGTTGCGTGTAGTATCACCCTTGTGTTGTTCACATGGGATGGACGATTTTGACCCACTCAGGTCAAAAATCAGTTGGAAAAAAGCGCCAAGTCACGTTTTATAGTGAAGCACTCATCTTTTCGACTTATCTTTGGACTTTTGAAATTTAGCCGCTTCAAGATTCTTTCACGGCGATGCTTTGATTTACTGCACTAGTATAGTGACAGTCACTTCAAAATCGTCGCCGTTGTGTTTTTGTACCATGTACGTCCCAAGACGAAAACATTGGCGATCTTTAAGTTTTCCATCGATACGTTTTTTTTATGCGGACACCGCAAAGTGGCCTAACCGTTTCCCGAATGTATTCTTCACATCATGCCTTACATGAGCGCAAGGTTAATGCAATTGATCTCATGCAATCCCCCTGTCGCTGTTAGGACAGATTACACGGTTTTCTGAGCTGCACAAACGATCTTGGAGGCTGCTGCAAACTAATGGACTACGTAGGGTTTTGGTTCGAAGGTGATTAACCGCCAAATAACTTTGAAGATCACTTTTTCTTAAGCATCTCTTAATGATGTGACTTATTTCGTTTGATACGAGGGGTAGCTTGAGAGTGATTTTAGTTATGGAACCTTTTTTCGGGAGTACTGCTACCTCTCGTCTAACCCAAATGGGCTCCGCTTCGTAGCTACTGGAAATGAGTACTTTTCGTGCAATGCTTAGCGATTCCTTGCTCTCCTTTTCTCCTCTGCACATGTTTTTAACCATTTAGAACATGTTTTTGATGAGTGCTTTTTTCACGTGTGAAGGAAATGCGGTGTACTAGTATATTTTCACTACTTGGTTTTCATTGCCATTTTCTTATGAAGTAACTTTCTGAAAGATTCATTTGGATTCTTATGAATAGAAGCTAGTTCTCAGTTGTATTTTCCTGCGTATATTTTATATCCCCTGACTGCCTATTTAACAATCCAAAGACTCGTCCATCTGTTCTTCTGTGGAACAGACGATGAAGCAGTCGTCTATGTATCGACGGTAGAATAAGTGTCGGTGATGGAGAACTGGAGCTTCTATGTTAGTCATAAAAGCGATGATAAGGCTTGATACTAATCGTTGTCACGTGGCCAACAATCTAGTTTGTGCACAAATCATTTGTTGTTTAATCGACAAACCATACACATTTATTTTGTTTTCATGTTCCACGATAAGCTCGAGAAAGGCTTGCGTTGTGGAGTCATTAGACAAACTGGCATAAAGTGAAGTAACATGGAATGGCTCCATTACACGTATGCTGCTTGGTTGAGCGCACCGCAGGTGATCTATGAATACTTTGGTATTACATAAATGGATTGATATGGATTTCCGTATACGGTGAGGACCAGGCTTAAGAACCATGTTATTCTATCCGTTCGCCAACATATAGAACTGGTGATAGGAATAAGCTTAAATGATGACGAGTCGAAGCTCTTCAAAAGTAAACCGGAAAGACGAATGCTTCACTATCGCACGTGGTTTTGGACCTTATTTCAAAGTTAATTTTTTTTAACCTTGGTAGATCTCACTCGTCATCCCACGCGAACTACACTGGGGTGAACGGGCACGTAACATGTTAGGTTGTTTCTAAACAAAACAGCGTTTATTATTTGTTAGATCTTTATTAATTTTGTTGATTTGCTATTGAACTGTAAGGCTCTTGCTAGACAAAATGCGTCCAATCCCTGGAAGGCGAAGTCGCTAAACGTCAAACACCGAAACAACAGCAACAACAGCAACAACAACAACAACAACAACAACAACAACAACAACAACAACAACAACAACAGCAACAACAACAACAACAGCAACAACAACAACAACAACGACAACGACAACAACAACTTATGCCAAACTCGCATTAGTTGAACAAGGGCAGTTTGTAAGGATAATAACATCGATGTCAGAAGAGGCGTTAGGCAACGTGAAACCAGCTCACCAAAATTGTTTACCACCACACACGAGAACATCATGCAAACATTGGAGTGGGACGACGCGAAAATGAGAATTGATGTTCAGCAATTACACTACGTTCGCTTCTCTAATGAAATCGTTTATACGAAACCATGCACTAGTCAGGCCAACGATGCTTGCCGACTTTGTTTGCGTTTTTAGGAAGATTGATCTTCGGTTAAGCCTCGCTAAACCTGTGTTCATGAGGAACGGATTTTGTTGATGGATGTTCATGAGAAACGGAACGGAATTGATTTCGTATGCACTAATAACGTTCAACAAGTTCCGAACTACGTCAGTGATCAGAAGTCCAGGATGTCGTTCTATACAACAAACTGTTCGAAATAAATTTGGCCGTACATGAGATGTGTGTGAACGGCAACCAGCGGATAGGAGTCGTTAGTGACGGGATCCTCGGCATGTCCAACGTGCTGCAGGAAGTCCACCGACCTGACGGTCAAAGTTCTTCACAAAAACCTTAGAAGGAAGACGTGGGGCTCGATGAGTCCCTACAGCGAGTGGAACCCACTGAGCTACTCTGCGTGAGACAGGTGAAATGCCGCCCGCTGGACTGACTAGTCGATCGATGGGGCGACTGGTGATATACAG
This sequence comes from Angiostrongylus costaricensis, assembly GCA_900624975.1. NCBI lineage: Eukaryota > Metazoa > Nematoda > Chromadorea > Rhabditida > Metastrongylidae > Angiostrongylus > Angiostrongylus costaricensis. The sequence continues at coordinate 2,752 of UYYA01003988.1, read as the reverse complement.
GTGACAGGTTGTCGTCTAGTCACGCATGGAATTTCCAGCATGGTCGTTCACATGTACTATATATATTATATAATATAAAATACTGTAAAGTGAGATTGTAAGCAAGAAATTCCCAAAAACATTACAACAGATAGGGAACAAGGTTCTCAGTGCTGACCAGTTCCTGGAACATGTGCTATGCATTTGATTGAATTTGGCTTCGTTAGAGGTGATTGAATGCATATTTAACCAATAATGTTACTTAGGGTATAACATCAATGGTTCAACTCTTAACTCACTGCCCTCGTAGACAAGTCTGGTGGTATTTTTTCGACACCGGGCCAACGTAAATAGCGTAGTGGGCCCACAGCCCGGAATCGAACGACGACTAGTTATATACTGATGGACGCTTCTAACAACTGGGCTTCACACTCCACTGAAAAATCCCATCTAACCGCGCTGTCCAACGGATTTCTTTATTTTTTTAAGGAAAACCTATTCCCCTCGCTGCTCTGCATTCTTCTCTTGTTCGTATTTATTGCCCATTTTCACAATAAAATACAACGAAAGCACATATTCACCCATCAGAATATATGCATCTCAAACAAAAGTTACTCATCCATTTCGTTTTGACTGCAATCCAATTCTGCTTGTCGCAAAGCTGACTCCCTAAGTGGTTACTCGTCCTCGAAATCGTCATCATTTTCAATGGCAACTTCTGTTCCTAAGAAATGTCACATAGTTTAGCGACTACCCCGCTTTAAACTGATTGCATAGGAAAACCCGTAGCTTCTGCTTAGTACGAAGTGCATTTAGATTATTTCTCTTGGTTAAATTCGTTTCTTGAACTATCAGATAAAAATCAGGTAGCGTATAACGTGACTGTTTTTCTGGTATTTTCTATGCGTTATACCTATAGATCGACAGCGATATTGTAGAGGGATATTGTGACCATCAAAGATAGATTTTAAAAGACATTCCTTCCATCCGTGAAATAGTATAGGAAGGTGGCCGTTGAATGTCAGTCTTATTGCGGTGATATATGGAGAAGCACTACCTTCCTTTCACTTCATTTCTCTTTATACTTATTTGTTATCATTGGTGAATTGTTTCTGTATTATAAAAATCGTTACAGGAGCGTTTGAAGTTCTAAGTAACGAATTACACTGCTACTGTCATCGGACTCCAAAACCGACTCCTAACGTAAGCAGTAATAAATACTAGTGGTACCGAGTACTTCACCTCCAAGTAAAAAATTACATCTAAGCGTTTTATTTTTATAGAATGAGTCAAATTGTTTGGAGAAGGCAACTGACGCGAAGCAAACAGAGGAGGTAGCGAGTTAGATTTTAGGAGAATAAATTAATCTAAAAAATCTGATGAACTGCTTTGAGGTCGAAACTACCAACCAACTTACAATTCGCTCCATAGCAACGTTTATGCAGTCGAATGCTGATGTGTACGGCGGTCGATTGGGACAAGTGAATCTTCGAACGGCTGACATTGAAACCGAATGAAATGAACAAATTAATAACTTACTAATCGGAATACGAAAGCATAACCAATACAATGTAGTGTTGTATACCTGACGAAAACCACTTGAGCTTCAAGTTTATTCGATTTTCAGCACAAATCCATTTTTGTATAGCGAGACATCATTTCTTCAGCATGATCCACGTTTTCGCAGAATTATTAGGTCTTTCCAAAACTAACGACAGTTTTCAACATATATTTTTAAGTTGGAACACCTCAGCGCCGAATAAACTTCACTAATCGAAATGAAAACTTCAATGTTGGCGAGATATGAACAAAACAAGACCTCAGATGGGGATCGAACGTGAGATCTCCTTTTCTGTCTGCTCACATGCGATCCACCACACCAACGAGTGTGCTTGTCTAGCCCTTCTCTTAGCCATGTTTTAACTCTACCGGTACTATCAGTGATCAAACATCAACGAGAACGATCTTGGAAGAGAAATTCGGCATCGAAACCAGTTAAGCTGAAGCTGCTGCCGAAATCTCAGTATATTACCACAATGTTGTGGCATTTCATATAATACCACTCCCCAAAAAAATTACAGTAGGAAGCAAACAAAATGTTAACATTCTCAATGTTTTAGCTTCTATTTATTCCCACTTCCTTTTCCTTGGTAGGGTGCTATACGAAATATAACACATCATACATCTCCATGAAAAAATAATAGCCCGCAGATAAAAGTCGAAATAAAAGATAAATATTGCAGCAAAAACCATTGAGAACTGCATAGGTTTGTGAACAAGAAACATTTTAATTACGGCTTCCATAAAATTCTGAACTTGTGGAGGAGATGAAGGCTTGGGGGAAGTCTAAACCAAAGCTTTGTTTCTGAAGTATTTTTCAACCACTACGTTGTTGAGGTGTCCAAATTGGTAGCCGATGGGTGGTAGGTTTTTGAGCATAGTTAACAAGGCAGAGTTTCGTTGCAGAGCTCCAACTTTAGCACCGTCGGCAGTGCGGCATGTGGAAGCACGCTGTCGTGAAAAAGGATTGTTAACTTCTGCTGACCAATGCGGCTCACAGCCGCTGAAGCTTCTGTTGCACCACGTTGAATTCCTGTTCGTACTTCTCCTTCGTATTCGTTATAGGCGAATTCAGGAAGACGTGATTGATTAAACCAGCATTAAACCACAAACTCCACAAACTGGTCAGTACGACTTTTTGGCGTAATTTCAGCCTCTGTAAGTGTTTCGCAACTTTTTTTTTTATTGCGAAAACTATATACAGATTGCGGCT